>SKCR01008655.1:0-28243 GCA_019454045.1 Zanthoxylum bungeanum
GAAGGTTTGCTCACTGGTTTTGAACCAGTTCAGGCGTGACTTTAGGGAGCAAGGGTTGGGTTTTCATGGTGAAAACCGCAAGTGCTAGCACACTACGAGTCTTGCGAAGGTGGTAGGGAGGTTCCCCCATGAGACGGGATCCATCCGACGAAGCTAGGAGCTCCGTTTTTTCACTCAAATTTCTGTTTTGCAGGGACAGTGGACTGTTGCAGTTTGGCGTGAAGGGCAGTGCGTTTTTGGACTTCATTCGTCTCCAAATCGACTCAACCGATCAATGTGAGTATTCCGCTACCTCCGTTGATGTGTTCACGCATGTTTTCATGACTTGTTTGATCTTGGGACCTTAGAATAAACCAACATGTGTTCCTTCAAAAACTCGTAACTAAGTTATGACAATTCATCAACTAATTTACGAAATAAAGAAAACTACCTTAAGCAATTATTATTTATAAAACTACATACATCCAATGTATCAGTTAAATAAATTTGGTGGTCCAATGACAATCATTGGTTAAACGAGATCTTAATCACTTTCCTGAATACAATATTCATTAAATGGATAAGGATGTGTAGTGTGATCTAGTATCAAACCATCATTTACCATACGGAATAAGCATCCAATGCTTAAGTGATTAAACTCATAAAGCACCGTTCTAAATTATTTACTTTACCGAATAATTTCTATTTATGTTTATCTCTACGTCAATGACACTACTAGTTATTATAAAATATGTAACAATTGTTTATAAAGAACAAGTGACTATCCAATAGTCGCAAGTTCCGATATCAAATATCAAAAAAATCGTTAACCAATATTTCAATAACTAGACAGGAGATCTGGTATCCAATACCTATAGTTGTAGTATTGTGAAAATCGATATTTTCTATACACAAATATACGCATCTCCTTTCTTTAGCTTTACGATTTGCATTCAACTATTCACAACAATTGTAAATAACTGATTAGCAAATTGTGTCATACATATTACCTCTAAAGGTAATTAAAGCTTAGAAAAGTCATTACTAGATAAACAAATACCTAATAGGGCTTTCTTAATGCCAGTCAAGAATCTCGAGACATGAACTAATTCAAGTCAATTCTTACTGCATAAGAAACTATTGTCTCTAAAGTTTTATATCCTAAAGGGGATATCTATCTAGATTATCTATCATGACTTAGAAACTAAGTCACTAACCATCTTGATTTTTGAAGAAAATCAGAACAACAGTTCCTGATGGTCTAGACTAATCTAATAATATCCTAGTCTAGTAATATCTAGAACCTATTCTAGAATGACTGCAACCAAGAGTCTAGTCAGATAACATATCATAATATGTGTGCAGTAAATAAAAGTTTAATTCTATATAAACAATAGAATAAGGAAACAAACAAGCGACAATTTCCATAACAACATACACTGCCTAAGTTATGGAATATTTTAAACTTAGCAGTGCCTCCCACTATTTTTACGTAATTCCGTAATCCCCAACGGAAAGACGAGAATTCAATAATTAAATCGAATTCCATAATGGGAAGAGGACCCCATGAATATATTTCGACTCACAGCAGAGGCACGGTCTCGCCGACGTATATTCACAGGTAGACAACTAATTGTCAATCACTCACTAGTGACTCCAAGGTTCCGGTCCTGGCCGTTTCTCGTTGTCGCTGCGAAGGCAGGCCCACAAGGAGACGTACCAATGTTAAACTTGTCAATGATAAACTCAAGTTACTTGCGTAACCCTGACAGCTAGGGCACGTTCAGGATTCCGCTTTCGCTTGAATTTATCTAGTATCTGATATACATTCGGCATAAATAAATTTCTATCAGCTACACCCTCACAGCAGAGGCACGGTCTCGGATGTAGTCAACGAAAAGATATTTATAAACCGTATTGACAAGACGGACCAAGAAACAAGTATTCCAAATACTAGTTACTATTAAACCTTATTAAGCGGGGATATTCCATTAAGTGTCATACACCCTAAATCTAATCAAATTAGATTATAACATGCATGTATAAAGTCAAGAAAACATGATTAAACATTGAATAAAATAAGCTAATCATTTATGGAGGCCTAGAATCAGACTCGCTCTGATACCATTTTGTATGGGTTTTTTAAATGAAGATGAAATGAAAACAATATATACTTGTGGCAAAATAACCCTTGGCCGAAATTTACCATAAGTATTTACCAAATTATTTTCAATTTCATTTCATTTGAATCTAGAGAGTCTCAATAATGAAACATACTCGTAAAAGGCTCTGATACCATTTTGTAGGGGTTTTTAGGGGCTAAATCCGGTAACGCAGCGGAAGCGGCGGAAGATCGTATCTTCCGATTTCAAAAATTTTTCTCGGATTAATTAAATAAACATATTTATTTAATATTCCAATAATCAAATTATGAAATAAAATTTCAAATGAATCATATTCAAGTGAAATTACCAAATTACCCTTATATGGTATTTTGTCCATTTTAGTCCGAAATTGATCTAATCAATTTTGAATGATTCTAAATCATTTCTAAGATGAACTTAGCATGTTCAAAACATCAAAACAACAAAAGCAACCAAAAACCCAAATTTGATCCATTTGGCCGAATGCACCAATAAGGTGCCATTTTGTGCACTTTTTCATTTCATGCATCAAAACACATCAAGATGTAATCCAATGAACATGAAACTTTATATGCATCATATACACATCCAAATACACAACATATTTGAAAACCCCCAAATTTGGAATTGGTCATGAACCCTAATTTTTCAATTTCATCAAATTGGACAAATTAGACCAAATTGGTTAAATCAACTACTTCAATCATGTTTCTTCCATCCAATAAAAGTCTCAACACAATGAAACAACTCAAGATCAAATCTAGGTCATCTAAGAGTGGGTCAACAACTCTAGATTAGCAACATGGTTTCCAAAACCTTAAAAGAAAGCTTATAACTACAATAGTCACAACCTTCCTTCATCATACATGCTCAACACTTCCATCAAAACTTCCATCAACAAAAACACAAGGAATAAAGAAAGAAATAACCTAAGAACATCATATGATAAAGCCTAGATCCTAAGGAACATTTTCCTTTCTAATAGCAAGTTGGAAAAACTCACTAAAATCCAAGCTTTCTTTGATTTCTTCTTTCTTTCTCACAAGCTTCCTTTGCTTCCATTAATGGAGTTTTTCTTTAAAGTGTATTAGGTTAACAATGAAATGAAATGAAAAACAATATATACTTGTATCAAAGATTCCTTGGCCGAATTCACCAAACCAAATACAAGTTAATTATTTCAATTTCATTTCATTTGAATCTAGAGAGTCTCAATAATGAAACATACTCGTAAAAGGCTCTGATACCATTTTGTAGGGGTTTTTAGGGGCTAAATCCGGTAACGCAGCGGAGCGGAAGCGGCGGAAGATCGTATCTTCCGATTTCAAAAATTTTTCTCGGATTAATTAAATAAACATATTTATTTAATATTCCAATAATCAAATTATGAAATAAAATTTCAAATGAATCATATTCAAGTGAAATTACCAAATTACCCTTATATGGTATTTTGTCCATTTTAGTCCGAAATTGATCTAATCAATTTTGAATGATTCTAAATCATTTCTAAGATGAACTTAGCATGTTCAAAACATCAAAACAACAAAAGCAACCAAAAACCCAAATTTGATCCATTTGGCCGAATGCACCAATAAGGTGCCATTTTGTGCACTTTTTCATTTCATGCATCAAAACACATCAAGATGTAATCCAATGAACATGAAACTTTATATGCATCATATACACATCCAAATACACAACATATTTGAAAACCCCCAAATTTGGAATTGGTCATGAACCCTAATTTTTCAATTTCATCAAATTGGACAAATTAGACCAAATTGGTTAAATCAACTACTTCAATCATGTTTCTTCCATCCAATAAAAGTCTCAACACAATGAAACAACTCAAGATCAAATCTAGGTCATCTAAGAGTGGGTCAACAACTCTAGATTAGCAACATGGTTTCCAAAACCTTAAAAGAAAGCTTATAACTACAATAGTCACAACCTTCCTTCATCATACATGCTCAACACTTCCATCAAAACTTCCATCAACAAAAACACAAGGAATAAAGAAAGAAATAACCTAAGAACATCATATGATAAAGCCTAGATCCTAAGGAACATTTTCCTTTCTAATAGCAAGTTGGAAAAACTCACTAAAATCCAAGCTTTCTTTGATTTCTTCTTTCTTTCTCACAAGCTTCCTTTGCTTCCATTAATGGAGTTTTTCTTTAAAGTGTATTAGGTTAACAATGAAATGAAATGAAAAACAATATATACTTGTATCAAAGATTCCTTGGCCGAATTCACCAAACCAAATACAAGTTAATTATTTCAATTTCATTTCACCTTACATTTGATCAACTTGATAAAATATCTTAATAACACTTTATAGATATTTAATTAAGTCAACAAATGCAACTAAGAAAAATATATCTCTTATATATAAAGTGTATTGGCCGAAATTAAAAGAAAATAAAGGAAAAAGATATTTTTATTCTTCAAACAATTTTGAACAAATATCTTAAGAAGTCAAAATCAATTTGACAACCTTTTCCTTTAATGTAAAGTCAAACATTTACACTTATAATCATTTCCTAACTATATCATTTGGTGATATATTTATATTTTAATTATATTAATCATTTAACAATTAAATAATTAAATAATTAATTAAATACAAATATATCAAATATATGTATTATATTTACTTTAAATATCTCAAATACATATATTGATGATATATGTCAAATACCTTTATTTGACTATTTATTAATGTGTATTTAATAATATCATATATTAAATACAAATACACATTAATTAGGAAATGACGGTTCGGCCCGTTCGCATGTATTTTTCGTTTAACGATTAAACGATTTATAAATAATCATCATTATTCATAATTGTTGCTCTAGTGCTCTACGAGTATGTTTCATTATTGAGACTCTCTAGATTCAGGTATATCCGTCATGAAATCCAATTTCATGTACATAATCTATCCACCCGTAGATTATGACGATCACGGATAAACTAGTTGAATCATACATGTCGAGGTCATTACATACATATAATCCCTCCATCACAGGTATCCAGATAATCCCAAAGATATAGATGTAAACGTCAAATCTCTATAGGTATTATCTCGTAGACGTATCTATTAGCAATCTATAAATAACACTCGGAACTTACTTCCGATGTATACTGTGGCCACAGATTTAACAGACTGCTAAATATATATGGACTACCTATGCTCTGTACACAGAACTGACGGATCCTATCTTGACACACACAGGATATCATGAGGATCGATCCACACCCAACGAACAGGCGGAGGTCTGATCTTAATAGATCGGTGACGTGACTGCCATCTAAGTGTGGAGGATGTCTCATACATCCACAGTGGTGTCTCAAGTCGAAGGACCACTATGCTACTCAACCCGAGAAGATTCTTATTGACGTTGGCGTACCATCCATTAAGAATCTTCGGTGAGCCGTTCAGTGTTTATCCACTATAAACACCTACACGTCTATACGAGTCTCCCTAGACTCATGGTTCATTAGGATAAACCATCGGACCAAGTCTCGATATACGACATGTACTGGTCTCAACGGATTTGACTAACCGACCCGTGTTAGCAAATCTTGACCAGGAACTATGTTTGATAATATACATATAGCAGTGACACTTCCCAATGTCAATTACAAACTAACTTTGTAACTGTGTACTGCATTATATATTATCGGGCCTTTGTCTAATATATACATATCACTAAACCACATTTAGTTTCAATCTAATCGTAATAAGATCGAATACGTATATAAGAACAAGAGGTGCAACCATAAATAAGTAATATTATGGAATAAGGGGATGTTCGTATTCATGAATCAGACATAAATACGGCCCGGATTGGCGCTCTGAGCACCAACCCCAACAGTCCAACAAAGTTCGGTTACTCTGTTCGGACACACCGTTAGGATGAGATGTCTCGGGAAGTGTTGGAATTCTCTAAGCTTCCCAAGATCAAATCAAGCAAGAAAATACATGTGAATACATTCAAAGGAGGTGCAGAATACTCACAATGATCGGTTGAGTCGATGTGGTGATGAACAAAACTCATTTTCTACCATCCTCCAAGCTCGGCAGTCCACTGTTTTGCAGTCCTCATTTTTGGCCATTGATGTCCTCCATGGAAGCTCCAAGCTTGTGTTGATTTCTTGCTCATGGAGTGAGTTCCTTATCACCTTTGTATGGCCTCTTTTGAGTGCTAGCTCTTGGTGATTTTTGCCACAAAAATCACCATCTCCATGTTCCTTATTCTCTCGGCAGAACCAGAAAATTTGAGAGGGAAATGGTCTAAGACCGTGTGAGAGAGAGAGGGGCATTTTTGCTCCAAAACCGTGAACAATTGAGAGAGAAAAAGAAAATGTGTATTTGATAATTGTTTTCTAAAAACAATTAAACATATACCAAAATTCTTTTCAAAAACTCAAGCATTAAATGTTTTCCATCAACTCATATCAATCCATCAATCAATCAAATCAAGTGACAAGTTGTCACATCACTCAAAGTGACTAATGATTTGACGCTTGATGCGATTAATGATTTGACGCTTGATTTGACTTGCGTGCCGCACTCAAATTCAAAATGCGAATGCGTTCGCAAACAATCTCGGGCTCGGGCTCGGGTTCGCTAATTCCAAATTAACGAATTTTCCGTTGCGACGTAATTAAATGATTATGCCTAGCGAAATCACTATTCACGTCGCTAACGAATTAATTCTAAATTAACTCGTTCGCCCGAATTAAAATCTAATTTTAATTCCGCTTTGAAATCTAATTTCGTTTAATATATCGAATATATTATTTTATCGATTCATTCCAAATTAATCGTTCTCTCTCTCTTTCAATGATATTTTATCGTGGATAAAATATCTCCGTAATTAATCCCAGATTAATTTTCTCTCTCTACTAATTAATCCCAGATTAATAAAGTGCGAGTCATACGTCATCGGTGAATCTTCAGGAAGCAACCCATGAGATCCCCGGATATTTTGGCAGTAAATACGGTCGTCGGACTATCCGAACACGTGAGTACCTCATACTACGTTTATATCGATTTACAAGACAAGGTTGGCTTATAGCAAAGCGTAATGCCTACCCAATTCTCCAGAAATATGCTTACAGGAACAAGCGATCGATAATACTCTGACTAGGGATATTCAATGATTTATCCTTCGTGGACTGATACTGTCTCATATCATTCTCAATCTAGGAACAAATCATAGGGACCTCCTATCATTTATATATCTTGGTGATCTAATCACAAATGATAAGAGTGCAATCTCCTTTGTCACATAGTTAATTTGTACAACAACACCGTGATCTGTACAAATAGTGACCCTATGGGTCATAATTGTCCAAAAATCTCCCACTTGGCCTATAGCCAGTCACTCGAGTGTCTGACACCCGAACTATGTACGGTTGGCTCAAATTGCTGAGGAAAGGCTTTCGTCAGCGGATTTACATGATTATCGTCTGATGCGATTTATTCGATCATCACATCGCCACGATGTATGATCCGAACGAATAAGATGAATAGTCGAAGTATATATATCTGGATCGTTGATGAGACCATTAATTCTTTAGCCTGTGCTTACGCCTAGCTCAGTTGCAAACATAATTATATCTAATCTAATTAGATTTATTATCGACCCAAATGGCTTCCATTGCTGCCTCAGCTGCAACAATAACCCACATTTGTTGTTTATTCGGTAGGGGTGAGCAAAACCGGTTTCGGTTCCGGTTCCGCATGGAACCGGAACCTACCCGGAAAAATTCGGTTCCGCACTAAGTGGAACCGGAACCTACCCAATTAAACAGGGTACCCTATTATTCGGTTCCAATCTGGTTCCGGTCCGGTTCTGAATTACCCTATTTTAAAATATTTTAATGAAAACTACTTATAGGTTCATATTTAATAAGTCTTTTTTCTTAAAAAAAAAAAATTAAAACTTTGTAATTAATTGATTGTATTCTGTTGTGCAGTTTATATTGTATTCTGTTACTTTACCTATTTTTGTTTAATAAAAACCGGCAATTGCCACTAGCTTACCGTTATCAGCTAAAGTGACAGGTTCATAATATGCTCGGAAGGATCTATGGTTAAAATGGCCAAATGACAAACATAAACCCAAAAGGGAAAGGAACCCAACTTTCAGTAGAACAATATATATTCACAAATTGAAAAAGAAACACAATGAATTAAAATCCAGAGAGCATAGAAGCCTCAGATCTCAGTTAATCAAAGTTCAACCCATTGAAAAACAAATATTTCATTCACTTTCCATCATTTTCCTCAACAAAAATAAAAAAATGAAGATCACTTACTAGTCACTCACTGCCAACCGAATAACAAATATTCCAAATCTTCATTTTTTCCCAGTTAAAAAAAATTAAAACTTTATAATTAATTGATTGTAATCGGTTCCGGTTCCATGGTCCGGTTCCGGTTCCGATCATTTTGGAACCGGAACCTACCCGGATAAAATCGGTTCCTTCATTTTTGGAACCGGAACCTACCCGATTACAACCGGTTCCGGTTCCAAACCCGGAAAACCGGTCCGGTTCTAAACGGTTCCGGGTTGACCCGGAACCGTTGCTCACCCCTATTATTCGGTAACAGTATCTTGCTTGGAAGATTTCCAGCTTATTGTACCGTTATTCAAACTGTATAGTACTGTTATGCGACTTATAGTCGTTTTGTCGGTTAGGAAACTTGCTACAATGATCCCAGTCATTTCAAGTTCTCTTTCTCCACAGATTAAGACAGCATCCTTAGTTCTCTAAGATACTAACGGATGTTCTTAACATCAATCCAGTGACTATCACTTGAATTGGCCTGTTTGTGAATCCATATGCTCAAAGCGTATGAGACACCAGGTCACGTACATTTTTCAATGTACGGTTTCTCAGAGAATATTAACAACTTATTTTATCCCAGTAGATCTTTATTCCTTGAATAAAGGTTGTTTTCTCCCAAGAATTCTATAGAGAATTTTTCCGAAAGCCAAGCTTTCACCGATTGTTTTATGGGAATATCATTTCCAAGAAATGACACATATTATCATTATTTATAGGACAACATTATCAATGCGCTCCCACTAACCTCCTTATATACACAAGAATCCTTTTCATTTTGAATTAAATCATATACCATTATGATTACATCAAAACGATAATTCTAAGAACCTATGCTTGCTTCAATCCAAACATGGATCGAATAACCTATAAACCTTGTTTGCTAGTTATTGTACGATAAAACCGTCAGGATGTTGTAAGAATCCTCCAAAAGGTTTCCTTTTCAGGAAAGAGATTTTCCCGTTCAGCTGACATATTTCATAAATGAAACGTGTAGCATTAGCAAGCATTATCCAAATGGATTTACCATGGCAACAGGGAAAAGGTTGAATCGTAATCAACACAATGTTGATAACAATACCTTTCCGCTAAAAGCCTAGCTTTATACCTTGGTATGTTTCCATCCATGTATGTCTTCCTTGAAGACTCATATAGTACCATTAGGCACAATGCCTTGCGGTACAACAACTAGTATCCAAACTTGGTTGATTTACATGGAATCCGTTTCGGATGTTCTGGCACTTTGCCATAACAGGGATTCGATACCTTGTATCACTTTCTCATACGTAGTCAGTTGGTATACCTCAAAAGATTGACATCTTTATGAGGTGAGATCAGAAACCCATACCCCAGGTTGTTTTCTGACTCTCTCCGACTTACGCAGTTCTTGTGTATTCAAAGATTAATGGTATAGTTTCATCCTTGATGAACTATTGATGTTCCATTAAGGATTTGTGCTTGGAACAGTATCACTTCGATTTTCATCGAGTTATACTATCCTCCCACTTACCACTGCATATCAGTATTCCTCTTAGGAAAACCGCATGGTGAGCAATAATTACATTGTTATCTGGTGAGATGTATAAGTACTATACTTTTGTATCACTAGTATAACCTACAATGTGGCACTTATCCAATTTGGGTTTTAGTTTGGTGTCATCCAAACATATGCCTAGCATTCCCAAATTATCAGGATTGAGAAACCCGATTTCTTTCCTGTTCATATCAATATGAAGTCTGTCAAACAGATTTTTATGGAACCTTATTCAAAATAAGTTTTGCACTGTTTAAAGCTTATCCGTTGAAGGAAATGGTAGCTCAGAGCGACTCTTCATTAACCTTATCATGTCCAAAAAAAATTTGGTTACTCAGTTCGGACACACCGTCAAACTGACGTGTTCCGGGAGGAGTCCTCATTGAAAGAATACTATACTCTTTCAAGTATATAAGAAACTTATTGCTTAAGTATTTTCCATTACGGTCTTACCGTGACGGTTAATACTTTAGTCGATCTGTTTGTCTATTTCGTGTGGAAAAACTGTAAAAGTTTCCGATTTATGTTCTTCAAAAGAAACACTTAACCATAACGCGATGCAACATCCGTAAAGGTCACGAAACATTCATATCCACCTCTAGCCTAGCTAGATATGAGCCCACTTGCTTCACTTTGAACTAGGGCTAACAGATCGGTGACATTTTCACTTTTACCAAGTAAATAGTGTTTTAGGCACATTGCCCAATAAACTATATTCGTTGACTTTATTTGAATGGAATCAAATCAGTCCGAGTACCCACTCTTCAAAAGTGTGGATGAACGATTCTTGTTTTAGTTGTGTCCCAGAAAATAATGCCACAATTGAGTTTCTTCTGATCAAATCAGTGTGAGCTATTTGTTTGTCATGTTTATGTTTGAGATTTATTTATATTCAAAATATAAATTCTGTTATTCACATCTAATGTGTTTATCTCAATATCATCTTTATATAATAAAACACTTTAGTTTTCTAGAATATAAAGGTTCACTCGCAGCGGGTTAAACACTGATACAGAGATAACGTATTTAGTCAAACTAGTTAGATTATAACAGTTTCCAAATTTAGGTACACACCCGAAGGTAGTTCCTAAACTTAGATATCTACGTTAAAAATAGTGACTTTCGTCCCGTTTCCTATTCGCAGATTAAATCTCAATTGAAGTCAGTATCCTGCTCAAAGCAGATTCTGAACATCAGTATATATTTATGTACCACACTAAGTATTTAAAATCCAATTTTAGTACTAGTAGTGAACATAATGTTGACAAACATATTTGAAGTCGGAGCCTTGCTCGTCTTCAATTCCTTCATGTCTGCTTTGTCTAAACGGCAGTCACGCTTCCGCGATCCCGTTTGCCATATTTTAGGCAGACATTTTGGGATATGTCCTTTATCTTCCCAGATTATAATGATATTTCCTTTGCCCTTTTTCACATTCGAGTAGCCTCTGGCCAAGCCTCGGGTTTCTAGAATATCGAAGTAAGGTGCGCCTTGCGCTACTTGCCTAATTGAGAATAGTCATTAACTATCCAAGAGTTAGGTATTGCAATTTAGTACTTCTAAGATTCTAAGGATAGATTCTTTGAAGATCCTTCAATTTCATTATCATACTTTAAGGATCTAATCCTTAGTTCTGATTCAGAAATTAAGGAGTTTACTGCGACAAGCTTAATGGATTAAACACTTAAGTTATCATTACATAAATCTTCCAAAGATTATGCTCTACTATTTCCTTAACTCCATGCTTAGGCCTAATATGTTATTTTATCAAATAAAGTAACTTATTAGTTTCGAGGACCATCCTGAAATTTAATTCCCAATTTGAAAAATTAAACCATTTAAATACATTTTCCCTATGATTATGTTTTAAATGTCAATCTTTCAATTTTATCTTGATTTTAATAGTCCAACTATTTAATCAACGATTTAGGTACTATTTATTATAATGATTACTATAGTCCAACTATTTAATCAACTATAATTAATTAAATCAAATATATTGATTATTATAATCTAATTATATAACCAACTATAAATGAATTATTTGAATACAGTCCAACTGTTTATTAAAACAACAATTAAATATTAGTCCAACTAACATTTAATTTATTTGACGAATGATATTTGAATGAGCACGTATGGCAAGTAATTAAACAAATATTGCAAATTCAATTCTTGCCTCCCACTATTTTTCGGCGAGCCTCTAACCCTCTGTCGAGTACTCGGGAAACCGTGTTTCCTAGCGGGCTAGGATCCCGTTAAATATCACACAATCTTGACTTTGGCCAACAAATTGTATGATAATTAACTAGGTAGATATCTAAGATCAATTGGATCCAATCCAATTCCTAGATCCAGTAGGGGGACATCCAAGTCCGAAACATATATCTTATATATACAAATACATCCAATGTATTGCCTAACATTTTTCCTCTGAATCAAGTAAGCCTTGGCTTTAGCACAACAAACTTAGTGATCCCAGTTAAGCGTGACCCATTGACCATAGAAAGCTTCGTAATCAATGTCGATGAATAAGAAGTGGTCTTGACTTTGGCCAACAAACCACAACTTGGACAAGACACTGATATGGAACAAAGCCTTCGTGATTCAAACACATCCTTGACGGACAAAGGCCTTGACTTTGGCCAACATGCCAATGCCAGTCTCGGATCTTGAGTAAGAATCACTCAATGGAAGGAAAAACGCTAAATATTGTTTGAGGTTTTTTCGCGTGCAAATTGACAACAAATTTATTATCTTTGTTAAGGTCTCATCATCATACACCCTTAAACATGCATTCTAAATACATAACAAAGTGCGTATAAATAAATTAATAATGATATGCGGATGGATACTTTACACATTGATCCTAGATCAAATCTCTCTCTTTCTCTCTCCCGCTAGCACATGTATCACTTCTATCCGTTACACTACACTTCTAAAGAAACTGTTAGACATTATGTCCCATAGCGTCACTGTTTGTAAATGATATTGTATTATTGTACAAAATTAACTATGTGATAATGAAATTGCCTTTTGCCGTTTTGTAATATTATTATTTTGATATATAATGGCGAAAGTCCATATGATTAATACCGGATTGAGATGATATGAGACAGTAGCAATCCATAAAGGTTTAATCATTAAATATCCCTAGTCGGAGTATTATCGAGATCGGACATCGATAATGCGGAATAGACTAGTATTGCGCTTGTGCACGTTGTGAGGGCACAACGGCATAGTTCTCATATATTTAAGTATTGGATACTTATGCAAGTGCGATAGGAGGTTGTGTTTTACCGATGGTATGGGAAAACAGCTTCGCTCTGGATAGACCCCGCGGAATCCCATTGGTAGTATGTCTGCGTGTCTATGGGAGGCCGCATCAGGGTAGGTGTATATGGTCTTAACCTGAGACTTACATCGCTAGTACTTGCGACAATCGGTAAACTTTGGTTTGGTGGTTGGGGACCTTAACGGTTATGTGTACACCTCTTCTGGGTTTATCGAGAATCGTAGTGTACTGGATGTGATGTCGAGATGGAAGTATCACTTCAGACATATGGAGGTGATGATCACGCAGGACACAGAACTAGTACTCTATAAAAGGTTGCAACCGCGGGATAATATGACCAGGTCAGGATTGTCCGATTTAAAGAGACTAGTTGCTTGATGTCCGATATATGTTTCGTACGGGGCAGACACATTTCCAGCCCCAGGCCTAACATGTGATCGTCCGATACTGGATCGATGTACGCAATACTACGGTATACTACGCTTGATATAGATCTGATATTCCTATAAGAATATTTCTGGAGAATTGGGGAGGCATGGCGCTTTGCTAGAAGCCAACCTTGTCTTGTGAATCGGTAAAAACGTAGTACGAGGTACGTACGTGTTCAGATTATCCGACGACCGTATTTACTGCCAACATATCCGGAGATCTCTTGGGTCGCTTCCCGAAGATTCACCAATGACGTATGATTCAAACTCGATTAATCTTGGATTAATTACGGAGAGACTTTTGTTGGACAAAATGACCCATAGCGTCACTATTTGCACAGATCATTGTGTTGCTGTAGCAAATTAACTATGTAACAAGGAAATTGCATTCTCGTCATTTGTGATTAGATCACCATAGATATATAAATGAAGAGAGGTCCCTATGATTAGTTCCTGGATTGAGATGATATGAGACAGTATCAGTCCACGAAGGATTAATCATTAAATATCCCTAGCCGTAGTATTATCGAGGCTGGACATCGATAATGCGGAATAGGCTAGTATTGCACTTGTGTGCGTTGTGAGGGCACAACGGCATAGTTCTCATATATATAAGTGTTGGATACTTATGCAAGTGCGATAGGAGGTCATGTTTCACCGATGGTACGGGAAACAGCTTCGCTCTGGATAGACCCCTCGGAATCCCATTGGTATTATGAATATGTGTCTATGGGAGGCCGAAATCAAGGTAGGTGTGTATAGTCTTAACCTGAGACTTACATCGCTAATGCTTACGACAATCGATATACTTTAGTTGAGGTCGTCTAGGACTGTAACTGGTTCTGTGTACGCCAGTGCCGGGTATATTGAGAATCGTAGTGTATTGGATGTGATGTCAAGACGGAAGTATCACTCCAGTCATAGTGGAGATGATGTCACGCAGGATACGGTATTAGTGCTCTTAAGAGATGCGCATCCAATCGTGATATTATGACCAGGTCATGAATATCCGATTATAGAGACTAGTTACCAGACATCCGATATGTGTTTCGGACGGGGCAGACACTTATCCAGCCCCAGCCCTAGCACGTGACTATCCGATACTGGGCCGATATGCACACAATACATTAGTATACTACGCTTGATACAGATCTTAATATTCTTAAATGGATATGTCCGGAGAATTGGGTAGACTTGGTGCTTTGCTAGGAGTCGACCTTGTCTCGTAAATCGGTAGAACGTAGTACTTGGTACGTACGTGATTCGGATACTCCGACGACCGTATTTACTGCCAGATTATCCGGGGATCTCATGGGTCGCTTCCTGATAATCCACCGATGACGCACAACTCGCACTCTTGAATAATCTGGGATTATAAAGAAGAGAGAGAGAAAATTAATCTAGGATTAATAACGGAGATGTTTTATCCGGGATAAAATATCGTCTAAAGAGAGAGAGAACGATTAATTCGGAATTAATCGATGTATTAATATATTCGATATATTAGACGAAATTAGATTTCGACGCGGAATTAAAATCAGATTTTAATTCGGGCAAACGAGTTAATTTAGAATTAATTCGTTAGCGACGTAAATAATAATTTCGCTAGGCGCAATTATTTATTTAAATTCGATTGAATTAACGTCGCGACGTAAGCTCGGTATTTCGGAAATATCGAACCCGAACGCGTGAGTGCACGTGGGCCCACTTTCATTTGGAAACGTGTGGGGCCCACATGACACATGTCATTCTAATGCTTTGCATGTAGATTGTGTACATTGCACTCAATGTCATTGCATGGAGTTTGAGTGTTTGACACTCTAAGCCATTGCATGTTTTGTGTCATAATTTTATTATTAATTTAATAAATATTATGGCATAAATATAAATTGATTTTTGGTAAATCATTTTAACTTAACACAAAACTTCTTCTCTCTCATTCTCTCTTCTCTCACGCCCAAATGAAGAAATCTTCACTGGTTTGGAACCAGAAATGGCGTGAACAAAGGGAAGCCAAGAGTGGTTTCTCATGGTGAGAAATCAAGTGCTAGCACACTTACAAGTCTTGCGAAGGTGGTAGGGAGGTTCGACCATGAGGCGGGACTCATCCGATGGAGTTTGGAGCTTCGTTTTGAGACCCGAAACTGCCAAGACAGTGAGCATGGACTGCTGCAGTGGGCTTACAAAGGCAGTGCGTTTTTGGACATGATTCGTCTTCAAATCGACATAACCGATCAATGTGAGTATTCCGCTACCTCCGTTGATGTATTCATGCATTTTCATGTCTTGATTTGATCTTGGGACCTTAGAAAAACTCAACAATGGCATCATGAGCTAATGTTGCAAGCATGAAATTTGTAGGGTTTAAAATTTGGGTAAATGTGATTTGAGCATGATTTGAATAAATTGCTTGTTTGAGTATGCTTATAACATGTTTAAATTCATTTTGGTTGGACTAATTTGATGAAAATGATTTGGAATTATTTTCCCCAAAATTAATGCCTTGGCCGAATGGTTTGTGATTTTTTGGATCTTGGATTTTTTGATTTTTGATTCATTTGATGAGTTAGAATCGATTAGGTTGACGTTAATTTGAATCGAATTGGATTGGATTTCGAATTGGACAAAAACCCAAATTCCTTACCATGGCCGAATTGGTGTAATGCCCTAATGTCTTGGTGTTTTGATTTTGTAACATGGATGTGTATGAAATCATTCGGGAAGTTAATACGTTGTCGATTGTGTAATTAATCGGATTGAATTAAAATCGGACAAAATAACCTTCCTTGGCCGAGAGCATTAAAGCATGTTTATGGGTTTGATTTTCAATTTGTATGTTGGACATGTAATAATGAATTAAGCATGATTAATTGGACTAATATGGTGTTTTAGAAATATTGATTTAGTTGATTAATCATGTAATACACTTTATTTAATTGAATATGAAATTGGATTTTGTCATATTTAATTAATTGGCCTAATTTTGGAAATTGGACTTTAATATTGTAATTGGGCCTATTGGGCTTGATTTTATCAAGTTTGGTTTAGGCCAAATGGATTGGATCCAATTGAGCCCAAAACCTTGACCATAAAGCCCAAATGCCACTTAATGAACCTTTAAAGTTCAATTGGGCCTAATGGGCCAAGATTGATTTATGGGCTTATGGGGTAAATCCCGGATTGGACTTTGGTTATCGGTTTGACCCGAGTTGACCAAAGTCCACGCCTTAAGAAATCAATCAAAAGCCCATTGGACTTTAATTGAATTGACGTTGGACGTTAATCGGTCTTTGAGACGCGTTACGATTAGATTTGGAATTTAAATCGTAAAAGGTTTATTAAATAAAAGTGTAATATTTATTTGGAATTGAATAATGAATTAGTATAAAATACATGTTAAATTAGATTTAATGATGTAGTTTAATTTAATTCATGAATTCGTACTTTAAGTACTTATTCGCAAAAAACGAGTTTGACTCGAACAAAATCAATCGTTGTTTGAACATTGGATGATCACTTAATTATCAGATTAATTAATTTGATTAGATTGATTGATAGCATACTTATGTGTGTGAATACGTGGTTGTGTTGAATGAATAATGTATATCGGATGGATATTAGAGGGTGGGCAATTTTAGAAATTGTTGTAATAAATTCGATTTATTAAATTGGACCTGCGTGTCCAGCCTTATCACCTCTATCTCTTTGTATTCTCTTCTCACCTATTCCCTCTATGTATATGAGGTTTCTTTAGAAGTGTAGTGTAACGGGTAGAAGTAATACTAGTGCTAGCTTGAGTGAGAAAGGGGAGAGATTTGATTTAGGATCAATGTGTTAAGTATCCATCCGCATATCATTATTATTTATTTTCATACTCGCTTTATTATGTATTTAGAATGCATGTTTAAGGGTGTATGATGATAAGACCTTAACAAAGATAATTAAATTGGTAGCCAATTTGCACGCGAAAAACCCTCGTTAAATATCAAGCGTTTATTTTCCTTCCATTGAGTGATTCTTACTCAAGATCCTAGATTGGCAGGGGTTGCTGGCCAAAGTCAAGCCCTTGTCCTTCGAAGATGTGTTTTAATCACGAGGCTTTGTTCCATATTGGTGTCTTGTCCAAGTTGTGGTTTGTTGGCCAAAGTCAAGACCACTTCTTGACCAACGACATTGATTACGAAGCTTCCATGTCAATGGGTCCGCGCTTGACTGGGATCATTAGGTTGTTGTGCCAAAGCCAAGGCCTAGTTGATTCAGAGGAAAAAGGTTTAGGGTATACATTCGATGTATAGACATATATAAGATATATGTTTGGGACTTGGATGTCCACCTACTGGATCTAGGAGTTGGATTAGATCCAATTGATCTTCGAGATCTACCTAGTTAATTATCATACAATTTGTTGGCCAAAGTCAAGATTGTGTGATATTTAACGGGATCCTAGCCCACTAGGAAACACGGTTTCCCGAGTACTCGACAGAGGGTTAGAGGCTCGACGAAAAATAGTGGAGGCAAGTATTGAATTTGCAACATTCGTTCGAATACTCGCTGAACGCGCTCATCTATATTTTACTCGTCATATTAATCAAAAGTATTAGTTGGACTAATATTTTATGTTGTTTTAAATATATATAGTTGGACTATATACACAACATTCAATATATAGTTGATTTATAATTGGATTATAGTAATCAATATAATTGAATTAAAATGATAGTTGATTTTATAATTAGATTATAGTAATCAATATTAAAATTATAGTTGATTAAATAATTGGATTATTGTAATCATTATAATAAATAGTACCTTATTAAATTGATTAAATAGTTGGACTATTAAAATCAAGAAAGAATTGAAAAGTTGAATATTTAAAATATATAATCATTGGATTAAATGCTTTAAATGATTTAATTTTCATATTGGGAATAATAATAGGTTAATTATTTGATAAAATAACTTATTATGACTAAGCCCATAATTAAGCAATAGTAAAGCATAAAGTCTTTGGAAGATTTATGTGATGATGACTTTAGTGCTTAATTAATATACTTACAATAAATCTATCTTTAGATTTAAAAGTATTAAAATTGCAATTAATTGACCATTCTAGTGGAGAAAAGTCAAAGTTTGCAATTGGGCAAGTTGCACAAGGTGCACATCATTTCGATATTCCGAAACCCAAGGCTTGGCCAAAGGTTTGTGAAATATTGAAATGATAATTGACATATCCCAAAGTGACTACCATTTGGATATGGAAGACACGAAGGAATTAAAGATAGGGAGAGGCTCTAACTTTAAAAATATTTGTCAAAGTTATGTTTACTACTAGTATTAAAATGGATTTTAAATACTTAGTGTGGTACATAATACATATATGTATTGACGTTCAGAATCCGCTGTGAGCTGGATACTGGCTTCAAGCCGAGATTTCTCTGCGAATTGGAAACGGGACGAAAGTCGTTGTTTCGACCGTAGATACCTAAGTTTAGGAACTACCCTTAGGGTATGTACTTAATTTAGGAAATGTTATAATGTAACTAGTTTGACTAGAGACATTATCTCTATATCAGTGTTAATCCGATGCGGATAAAACCTTTATATTCTAGAACACTAAAGTGTTTCATTATATAAAGATGATACTGAGATAAATACATTAGATGTAAATAACATAATTTATATTTTGAATATAAATAAAATCTCAAACATATAAATGACAAATAAATAGCTCAAATTGATTTGATCAATAGAGACTTATTTGTGGCATTGTTGTCTAGGACACAATTAAACAAGACTCGTATATCCACACTTTTGAAGAGTGGATACTAGGACTGATTTGACTATTCAAATAAGGTCTACGAATCTAGTTTATTAGGTTAAAGACCTAAAATACTATTTACTTGGTAATAGTAAAAGGGCCACCGATCTGTTACCCTATTCATGGTGAAGTAAGTGGGCCCATATCTAGCTAGGCTAGATGTGAACATGAATATTTCGTGACCTTAACGGATGTAGCATCACGTTGTGGTTATGTGTTTCTTTTGAAGAACACAGATCAGAAACTTTTGAAGTTTCGACACGAAGAAAACAAACAGATCGGCTATAGTGTTATTCCGCCACGGTAAGACCGAAATGGAAAATACTTAAGCAGTAAGTTTCATATATAAATGAAAGAGTACGGTGTTCTTTCATGTGAGGACTCCTCCCGAGACACGTCGGTTAGACGATGTGTCTGAACTAAAACCGAATTTTGTTGGACATGATAAGGTTTATCACGAGTCGCTCTGAGCTACTATTTCCTTCTACATGATATGTATTAACAGTGCAAAACTTATTTAGAATAAGGTTCCATATAAATCTGTTTGACAGATATCATATAGGATATGAACAGGAAAGAAACGAGGTTTCTCATTCCTGATAATTTGGGTATGCCAGGCATAAAGTTTGGATGATACCAAACTAAGAACCCAAATTGGATTAGTGCCAATATAGGTTATCCTAAGGGAAACCATAAGTATAGTACTTATAAATCCCACATGAGAACAATGTGATTGTTGCTCACCATGCGGTTTTCCTGAGAGGAATACCGATATGCAGTGGTCAGTGGGAGGATAGTGATACTCAATGAAAATCGGAGTAATACTATTCATAGCACGAAGTCCTTAATGGAACACAAACAATTCATCTATGATGAATCTGTACCATTAATCTTCAAATACACAAGAAATCAGGTAGATCGGATAGAGTCAGAAAACAACCTAGGGTATGGGTTTCTGATCTAACCTCATTAAGATGTCAATCTTATGGAGGTGTACCATCTGACTACGTTATGAGGAAGTGATACGAGGTATCGACTCCCTGTTATGGCAAAGTGCCATGAGTCCGAAATGGATTCCATGTATAACGACTATTATGGATACTAGTTGTTGTACCACAAGGCGTTGTGCCTATGGTACATTAAACGTCTTCAAGGAAGACATACATGGAAGGCAACAAACCAAGTACAAAGCTAGGCTTTTGACGAAAAGGTATCGTTATCAACATTGTGTTAATAACGGTTCAACCTTTTACCTGTTGCCATGGTAAGTCCATTTTGAAGATGCTTGTTGATAACTGTATATTTCATTTATGAAATATGTCAGTTACAAATCAAAATCGCTTTCCTGAAAAGGAAACCTTTTGGAGGATGTTTACAACATCCTGACGATTTTGTATAACCGACAAACAAGGTTTGCGGGTTATTCGATCCATGTTTGGATCAAAGCAAGCATAAGGTTCTTGGAACTAACGTTTTGAAATAATCATAATGGTTTATGATTTAACTCAAAACGAAATAATTCTTGTGTATATAAGGAGGTTAGTGGGATAGCGCACTGACAGTGAAATTCCCATAAAGCAATTGGTGAAAGCTTGGCTTTCATAGATATTCTTTCAATAGAAATTCTCCGTAGAATTCTGGGGAGTAACAACCTTTATTCAGGGAATAAAGATCTACTGGGATAGATTTGGAGTTGTTAACACTCTCTGGGAAATTGTACATTTAAAATGTACTTGTATTTGTGTCTCATACGCTTCGAGCTATGGAGTCACAATTGGGTCAATCCAAGTGATAGTCACTGGATTGAACATTAAGAACATCTGTTAGTATCTGAGAGAACTAAAGATGTTGTCTTAAACTATGGAGAAGGAGAACTTAAAGTGACAGGGATCACTGTTGCAAGTTTCCAAACCGGTAAATACTGCGGTACTATAAAGTTTGAATAACGGGACAATGAGCTGAAAATCTTCCGAGCAAGATAACTGTTGCCGAATAAACAACAAATGCGGATATTGCTGCCAGCTGAGGCAGCAATATAAGCCATTTGGGTCGATAATAAATCTAATTAGATTAGATATAGTTCTGTTAGCAGCTGAGCCAGGCGTCAGCACAAGGCTAAAGAATTAAAGGTCTCATCGACGATCCATATATATACTTCTATATTCATCTGATTCGTTCGGATCATACATCGTGGCGATGTGATGATCGTGTAAATCGCGTCAGACGATAATTAAGCAAATCCGCTGACGAAAACCTTTACTCAGCAATTTGAGCGAACCGTACATAGTTCCGGTGTTTGACACTCGAGTGACTGGCTATGTGCCAAGTGGGAGATTGTTGGACAAAATGACCCATAGCGTCACTATTTGCACAGATCATTGGTTGCTGTAGCAAATTAACTATGTAACAAGGAATTGCATTCTCGTCATTTGTGATTAGATCACCATAGATATAAATGAAGAGAGGTCCCTATGATTAGTTCCTGGATTGAGATGATATGAGACAGTATCAGTCCACGAAGGATTAATCATTAAATATCCCTAGCCGTAGTATTATCGAGGCTGGACATCGATAATGCGGAATAGGCTAGTATTGCACTTGTGTGCGTTGTGAGGGCACAACGGCATAGTTCTCATATATATAAGTGTTGGATACTTATGCAAGTGCGATAGGAGGTCGTGTTTCACCGATGGTACGGGAAACAGCTTCGCTCTGGATAGACCCCTCGGAATCCCATTGGTATTATGAATATGTGTCTATGGGAGGCCGAAATCAAGTAGGTGTGTATAGTCTTAACCTGAGACTTACATCGCTAATGCTTACGACAATCGATATACTTTAGTTGAGGTCGTCTAGGACTGTAACTGGTTCTGTGTACGCCAATGCCGGGTATATTGAGAATCGTAGTGTATTGGATGTGATGTCAAGACGGAAGTATCACTCCAGTCATAGTGGAGATGATGTCACGCATGATACGGTATTAGTGCTCTTAAGAGATGCGCATCCAATCGTGATATTATGACCAGGTCATGAATATCCGATTATAGAGACTAGTTACCAGACATCCGATATGTGTTTCGGACGGGGCAGACACTTATCCAGCCCCAGCCCTAGCACGTGACTATCCGATACTGGGCCGATATGCACAATACATTAGTATACTACGCTTGATACAGATCTTAATATTCTTAAATGGATATGTCCGGAGAATTGGGTAGACTTGGTGCTTTGCTAGGAGTCGACCTTGTCTCGTAAATCGGTATAACGTAGTACTTGGTACGTACGTGATTCGGATACTCCGACGACCGTATTTACTGCCAGATTATCCGGGGATCTCATGGGTCGCTTCCCGATAATCCACCGATGACGCACAACTCGCACTCTTGAATAATCTGGGATTATAAAGAAGAGAGAGAGAAAATTAATCTAGGATTAATAACGGAGATGTTTTATCCGGGATAAAATGTCGTCTAAAGAGAGAGAACGATTAATTCGGAATTAATCGATGTATTAATATATTCGATATATTAGACGAAATTAGATTTCGACGCGGAATTAAATCAATAGATTTTAATTCGGGCAAACGAGTTAATTTAGAATTAATTCGTTAGCGACGTAAATAATAATTTCGCTAGGCGCAATTATTTATTTAAATTCGATTGAATTAACGTCGCGACGTAAACTCGGTATTTCGGAAATATCGAACCCGAACGCGTGAGTGCACGTGGGCCCACTTTCATTGGAAACGTGTGGGGCCCACATGACACATGTCATTCTAATGCTTTGCATGTAGATTGTGTACATTGCACTCAATGTCATTGCATGGAGTTTGAGTGTTTGACACTCTAAGCCATTGCATGTTTTGTGTCATAATTTTATTATTAATATAATAAATATTATGGCATAAATATAAATGATTTTTGGTAAATCATTTTAACTTAACACAAAACTTCTTCTCTCTCATTTCTCTCTTCTCTCACGCCAAATGAAGAAAATCTTCACTGGTTGGAACCAGAAATGGCGTGAACAAAGGGAAGCCAAGAGTGGTTTCTCATGGTGAGAAATCAAGTGCTAGCACACTTACAAGTCTTGCGAAGGTGGTAGGGAGGTTCGACCATGAGGCGGGACTCATCCGATGGAGTTTGGAGCTTCGTTTTGAGACCCGAAACTGCCAAGACAGTGAGCATGGACTGCTGCAGTGGGCTTACAAAGGCAGTGCGTTTTTGGACATGATTCGTCTTCAAATCGACATAACCGATCAATGTGAGTATTCGCATACTCCGTTGATGTATTCATGCATGTTTTCATGTCTTGATTTGATCTTGGGACCTTAGAAAAACTCAACAACTTTATCTTGGATAAAGTACTATAAATAGAGAGAGAACGATTTATTTGAATTAATCGTAAAATTATTATATTCGATATAATAATCGAAATTCGGACAAACGAGTTAATTTAGAATTAACTCGTTAGCGACGTAAATAATAATTTCGCTAGGCGCAATCATTTATTTAAATTCGATTTAATTAACGTCGCGACGTAAGTTCGGTATTTCGGAAATATCGAACCCGAACGCGTGAGTGCACGTGGGCCCACTTTCATTTGGAAACGTGTGGGGCCCACATGACACATGTCATATTATGCATTATTTAATTGTGATGCATTGCATGGAGATAGTGTACAATGCACTTAATGGTTTTTGCATGGAAATTGAGTGTTTGACACTCTAAGCCATTGCATGATTTGTGTCATAAGTTTATTATTAATTTAATAATATTATGGCATAAATATAAATTGATTTTTGAAATCAAATCCCTCACTCTCCTCTCTTTCCTCTTGACCGAAACTGTGAAGTTTTCACAGCCCTCTCCACTTTTCTGTTTTTGTTGCAAAAACTTGAAGAAATTGTGTTTTGTTTGGAACATAAATTAACACACAAGGCTAGCACCTTCAAGGGATCATACAAAGGTGTTATGGGAAACTAATTCTTGAGCTTGGAAGGATCAAAGAAAGCTTTGATCTTCCCCACTCACCTTGGCCGAAACCTTCACTGCACAAAGGAGAAAATTTTCATTTCATCAACGCATCCGCATTCCGATCTTTGTGAGTATGATTCCGCCATACTTCATCTTTTAATATATATATTCGTTGTTGTATTTAAATGCTTAATCTTTCCTTGGGACATATAATAGAAACCAACAATGGTATCATGGAGCCATGGTTAAGCATGAAAACTTTAGGTTAAAATTTGGGTAAAATTGATTGAAGCATGTTCTTGTGAAATTTGATGAATGAGTATGCTTATATGTATGTAAAATGACATAATATGAAATCAATTTTATGAAAAATGCATTGGATGATTTTTTTCCCCAAATTCATGCCTTGGCCGAATGTGTTGCTACTTGGAGTGGATTGGAATTTTTTGTGTTTAAGATCATTGGATGACTTAGAACGTATACGGGACGTAGATTAGTAATTCAATCGGATTGAAAAACAAATCGACACAAAAAAATCACCTTGGCCCGAATGTTAATGGACATGTAAAGGACTTGATTTTTTTGTTAAAATTAATGTTGGACATTTATTTTGAAAAATAGATGATTAATAAATTAAATGGGTATTTTTGAAATATTTGGTTTAATATATTAATCTTGGTTTTACACTTTAATTAATTGGACTTTAATGTTTGGAATATTAAAAAAATTTAATTAATGGGCTTAATTGGTGAATTGGGCTTTTAATATTGTATTTGGGCATAATGGGCTTGGGTGGACCAAGTAGATTTGGGCCAAAAGGATTGGATCCAATTTGGGCCTAAATCACTCCATTAAGTCCAAATATAATATAATGTGCTTTAAAAATTTAATTGGGCCTTATGGGCTTAAAATTGGTTTTATGGCATTTAAGGGTGATTCCTTATTTGGGCTTGGTAATTGGGTTTGACCCACATTGACCAAGCCCAAGCCTTAATAAATCAATTGAAAGCCCATTGACTTGAATTAAATTAACATTGGATGTTAGTTGGGCTTTGAGACCCAATAGGATTAGATTTAGAATCTAAGTCTTTAAAGCACATTAAAAGTGTAACATTTAATTTGGAATTAAATAATTGAATTAGTATTGAATACGAATTAAATTAGATTTAATAAGTAGTTCGATATAATTCGCGAATTCGTACCTTATGTACTTATTCTCAATCGAGTTGGACTCGCGCAAAATCAAACCGTTGTTTGAACATTGGATGATCACTTAAACATAGACTAATTAATTGGATTAGATTGGTTGTAAAAAGCATGTCTTGTTTGAAAATATATGTATGTGTTGAATGAATAGTGTATATCGGATGGATATTAGAAGGGAAATGGTAATTTTAGAAATTATTGTAAATTTGGAATTTATAAATTGGACCTGCGTGTCCAGCCTTATCTCTTTATCTCTTTGTATTCTCTTCTCACCTAATTCCCCTCAATGTAAATGAGGTTTCTCTTATTGTATTATGAAAATGGGTAGAAGTAGAATAGTGCTAGCAGGGAGAGGAAAGGGAGTGATTTGGTTCTAGGAACAAATTGTTTATATATCCATCCGCATATCACTATAATTTACTTTACGCGCTTTATGATGTTTTAGAAGCATGCTTAAGGGTGTATGATGATGAGACCTAACAAAGATAAATAAATTGGTTGCCAATTACGCGAAAATCCCTCAATTTATATTAAGCAAATATCCTTCCATTGAATGATTCTTGTTCAAGATCCGAAGTTGGCATTGGTTTGTTTGGCCAAAGTCAAGACCTTTGTCAATCAAGGATGTACTTGAATCATGAGAGTTTTGTTGCATATCGGTGTCTTGTCCAAATCGTGATTTTTATTGGCCAAAGTCAAGATCACTTTTTGTCCAATGACATTGATTACGAAAATTTCCTCGTCAATGGGTCCCGCTTAACTGGAATCATTAGGTTTGTTTTTGGCCAAAGCCAAGGCCTAGATGATTCGGAGGATATGGTTAGGAAAATGTAATGGATACATTGACATTATACATATGTTTCGGACTTGGATGTCCACCTAACCGGATCTAGGAATTGGATGAGATCCAATTGATCATAGAGATCTACCTAAGTTAAATAGCATACAGCTTTTATTGACCAAAGTCAAGGTTGTGTGTTATTTAACGGGATCCTTGCCCACTAGGAAATGCGATTTCCCGAGTTCTCTCCACAAGAGGGTTAGAGACTTGAAGAAAATAGTGGGAGGCTATTATTGAATTTGCAATTTCGTTCAGATACTTAGCCTTACGCGTCTTTCAAAATTATTTTGTCAATATTTTAATAATTAGTTGGACTAATATATTGTTATTTTGCTTGTAACAGTTTGACTGTAACCATAACATCGTTGACTTTATAGTTGGACTATAGTTGTCAAGATGACTGGCAAGGGTAATGTCCGCGACATAATCATGGGCGATAATGTCTTCAAAGGGACAAACTTTGCCGACTGGGAAATGAACCTCAAGATAGTGTTTGGGGCTGAGAGGGTGCTGTATACTATTCAGAGACCTCTCCCGCCTAAACCCACTGAGCCACTGGAGCTAGAGTTATGGAAGACTCATAGTGACGATTGTGACCAAGCTCAGTCAGTTATGCTAGCTGCAATGACCCAGCATTTCAGACGCCAGAACAGGGACTTGGATCCCTATAACATGATGGCAACATTGCGTGATCTCCACCGCACCAACAAGCGGATGGAGAGGTACGAGCTAGTAAGGAAACTCTTCCGCTCCCGGATGACAGACGGCGCATCAGTTGAGGCCCACGGGACTCAAATGATCGCTGACATAGATGTGTTAGCCAAGATGGGCATTGTCTTGGAGGCAGAGTTGACGATTGATATGCTATTCAAATCGCTACCCGATACTTGGAAACAAATCATCATCAACTATAAGTTGATGGACACTGACGACACTCTTGGAGAGTTGTTGTCCGTGCTGAAGGAGTCCGAAAAGGAACTCCTAAAGGGGAGCAAGCGCGAGGCGCATTATGCATCGACCTCTCATGCGCCAAGGGCTGGGCCCAAGGCAATTGGAGGTGCGAGGAAGAAGAAGTTCAAGAACAAGGGCAAGGGCAAGTTGACAGTGGCTTCTAGGAAGCCAAAGGACAAATCTCGTGACATCTGCCTCAACTGGCGGCAAGAGGGGTCACTGGAAACGTGACTGCCGAATGGGCAAGGGCAGAGGGAGGATATCAAGGCTGGCAAGCTATCGCCTCTGGTATGTTTGTTATTGAGATAAATATGATACTTCTAGTTTTAAAAATTGGATTTTTGATTCTGGTTGTGGTGCTCATATTTGTACTGATGTGCAGGATCTGCAGGATAGCAGGGTGCTGGCATCAGGGGAGATGGATCTACGGGTCGGAAACGGAACACACCAGTTGCTTTTTGGCCGTAGGGACTTTTGTTTTATAACTGCCCTCAGGGCATGTACTTAAACTTTTGAACTGTTATTTTGTACCTAGTTTAACTAGGAATATTATATCTGTATCCTTGTTAACCCAGCAGGGTTACACTTTTGTATTTAGAAACACTGGGTGTTATTTATATAAACATGATGCAGAAATTTGCACAGCTGTTGCAAATAAATGGTCTTTATATTTTGAATATAAATGAATCTCCTAAAATGACAAACAAA
>SKCR01008656.1:0-23699 GCA_019454045.1 Zanthoxylum bungeanum
ATTAATTATAAATTAATCGCGTTCTCTCTTCTATGTGAATTTTATCCCAGATAAATTCTTACCGTAATTAATCTCAGATTAATTTTCTCTCTCATAATTAATCCCAGATTAATTCTGTTTAAGTCAAATGTCATTGGTGAATCTTTGGGAAGCGACCCAAGAGATCCCTGGATATGTTGGCAGTAAATCCGGTTGTCGGACTATCCGAACACGTGCGTACCCGATACCACGTTCTTACCGATTTACAAGACATGGTTGGTTCTAGCAAAGCACCGTGCCTACCCAATTCTCCAGAAATATTCAAAAAGAATATATATATATATCAGGTATAGTATACTATGTATTGCGTATTACGATCCAGTATCGGATGTCACATGCTAGGCCTAGGGCTGAATTGCGTCTGCCCCGTACGAAGCATATATCGGTGTAGGCATTGCATTTTTGCATGTGAAATCTGATGATGAGTCTCAGTTGGAGGCACTACCTTCTAAGTCGCGGAAGCCGCGGAAAACGGATGTCGGAAGGGAGGAGTCAAGATTTGACTCATAATCGGATTAAGTTCGCTGGTTTAGCTTCGGATTACTTGTTGGTTGTCCATTTTAAAAATTATTCCCGGCCCAAAATACTCACAAATCACCTAACCTCGGCCTAAAATCTCAGCAAGCCCCTTGGCCTTGACCTAATATCCCCGCAAGCCCACACACTTAGCCCAACAAACCAAACCCACCAACCAAAGGCCCACACGCCCCAACCAAGGCCCACACGCCCATTTACCTAATACACACCCAAATTAAATCAAATGTTAAGTTAAATATTAATTAGATAATGTAATTAAATAAAATAATTAATTAAGTCATATACCAAATTAATTAAAACAAATAAAATCTAAATAATCACCTACCAAAATAATAAAAATACTTACACAAATTAAAGAAATTACATGCCTAATAAAGATAAATCAAATATATTGTATACCAAACATAACAAATATCATGCCTAATTAAAATCAATCATAACAAATAAAAAATATTGACTTCCTAATCTAGCCAAGATTTGTCCCCCCTCAATCTAATCCTTTCCTTGTTGAATACCAAATCAAATCCTCATTTTAATGCCAAAATCCCTTCCTTGTGAGGCAAGGAGTAGCCCTAACCTTTCTCTATATAAACAACCCATAACCAAGACATGCACTCCCCTAGCTCATACACAAGACTTACACGAAAATCACAACACCAAGAGCCTTAGCCACTCACGGCAATAGCAAGAAGAAAAACACAAATAATTCTCTTCATCTCCCCCACTCCACAACCGAAAACAACAGCCCCTACACCTCCTAAAACACGCCTGAACAGTAGCCCAAATCACCCCCAAAACATCAGCCAAATCCTCTTAAAATAGTCCCTAAAATCCTCAAAACAGTAACATAAAAACTGCATTTATAATCCTTAAAATAATCACACAAGACTGCACTAAAAACCCACAAAAAACACTCGAAACAGTCCGTGGAAACGTCAAAATAGTGACCTGAACAGTGAGCAGAAAATACAGAGGAAACAGCAGTAAAACGGAGGCCAAACAGTAGCAAAACGGAGTCAAAACAGTAGCTTGAGCAGCGAAACAGTGAGGTAAAACGCAAACCAGTGAACCAGAAAAGTTGCGGTGTGATAGCCCTTCTGACGGCCGTGAAACGCGAGTTCGAAAGTCGACATAAAAGGTAGACCTGAGGGTATCTTCCACATTCATTTTCTAGTTTATTTGTATTATTTATGAGTATTGCTTGCATGATTGTTATGTTGAAATGCATGTTGTGTGGCCCTTGAGTAGATAAATATGCTTGGATTATGAGATATTGTATGTTGTGGCTTTGGAATAAAATGAAAGATGTGTCAACTCCGCGGTATATCGGATGGAAACCCGGACATAAATTTCATAGCCGATTCCGAATGGACGGTAGTATGATCTGTACTCGGGATACAACTCCACGTATCGCTGAGTAAATGACACTTTCTTTCGTCTTATATTGCTTTGATTTATTTATTTTCGTCATTTGAATTCTGCATGTTACTTTTGTATGCATGATTCAATCGAGCGCATGGGCTTAGTAAGTGCGATGAAAGGTCCCATATTTGGAGGGTTAAAATCCTTTACCACGATTACTTTGCCGCGCCGATTGATGTATGTTCGGTTGAATGCAAGATACGTTCAATCGGGCATACTACGTTCGATATATTGTTTTTAATTCTTGTGTGCATGATTCAATCGAGCGCATGGGCTTAGTAAGTGCGATGAAAGGTCCCCTATTTGGAGGGGTTAAAATCCTTTACCACGATGCTTTGTCGCGCCGGTTGGTGTGTGTTCGGTTGAATGCAAGATATGTTCAATCGGATATACTAAGTTTGATATAGTTATCTTTGTCTTTGTACGCATTGTAACGAAAGGCGCATGGGCTTATTGCGTTGGATTAAAAAGCTCTCCATTTGGGGGAAGAAAAGCCTAAAAAGCTACCTTTACCACGATATTTGCCGTGTCTTTCATCTTTTGGTTGCATTATCTATCCCTGTCTTGGCTCGACCTATTGTCATTGGACCCATATTCTCACCCCCTCTACTCCGGCAACTGGAAAAACACAAAGCACCTCCACGCAAATACCCTAGTTGATCCCCACCTTCACGCCATTACCCTCACCACCTCATCTCACGTAACATGCCTCACCCTTCACGCAATAACACAGCTCACAAAACCTCACACTGCCACAACACCCATGCTCACGTCCCATTCACTCACGCACACACTGCCCCCCTCACTCACGCACACACTGCCATTCACTCATGCGTACACAGCCCAGTACACTAACCTAATGCTCACCCACTGACTATCGCTAATTCCCTTCCTTTGCCTTCATGCCCTAAACTACAAACAGTCCCACAACTCAAATTATCCACGCAATTCGCCTGCCATTAAGCCGCTTACCACAAGCACAACTCCTCACGTCATAAAGCCAACTATACCATTCATGCATGTATTATGAAATCTCATATAGTCATTCTTATCTTTGTACGCATCATGATGAAAAGCATGTTTATCCCATTGGTTGCATCATTTACCTTTGTCTTGGCTTAACATATTACAATTCGTATTCCATGTCAGGATAGCATTTGAGTATTTTCTTGTGGTATATCGGATGGAAACCCAGACATAAATTCCGTAGCCGATTCCGAATGGACGGTAGTGCGGTCTGTACTTGGGATACAATTCCACGTACCATTTGGAAAAGTGCTCACATGTGTGCTTGTGTGGTTAGTGTGTGTGCTTGTGCTTTCGTGAATACAATATGCCAATGAAGTTGTATGTTCGTTGCTACTTTGATGTACTTTCAAGCATGCAATCTTAGATGTAAAATATATGTAAATTTAGGTGCAAGTTTTATTTTGTACATGTGAATTTAGAAGCATGATACTCTCGGAAATAAGTGTTACTTAAGCTTGATTAAATTATTACATAAATCTTTTCATACAAGTGACATAAGTAAGGGACCGTTCCGAACCCAACGGTTTGAGGTCTTCCCTTGCGAGGGGTGAGTGCGGCCTTAAATCTCATTTTCCCGATACACACGGGGTGGCGACTCCATTATTCTCCGGTTTAGTCCCCCGCGGGCTACTCCGTACTCCAATCGGGCCGCGAGCCCGGGACAGCATGCGTCGTCCAGTTTCTGTGTCCCACAGTCTGGCGACTCCACTGGGGATAGAGAATCGGCCCCGAAAATTGTCTTGTAATGTTTGGATTTATGTTCTAATTGACCGTGTCTATATTGGATAAAATGAGGGTTTTAATCAAGGGCATCTTGAGGCTAGGTAATGGTTTGGTGTCTTTCTTCATTCACTACCTTCCTAGAAGGAAAGCTGTGAAGGCACCTATATGGCCATCTACCCTTAGCCTATTGTGATGGACTAATTTGGAGGCTCGTTGTTTATTCCTGTCACCAAGCGATAAGAGCCTAAGAGGCTATGGTACTTAAGAGAGCCTCGCTCCACCCTCCCTCTGGGGAATCTACAATGGGAAATCCATTTGACAGTCAGTCACACACCATATCTCATTGGCATGTACCTTAGTGTATAAAAAAGGGTGCGCTCACTTGTCGCTCGAACCCTTGATTGGGGAGACCTAGTTGTGGGCCATCCTTCGCCGGGGAGAGCCTTTGTCTACACTTCTGCAAACCCACCCATAGACCGGGTTTGTATGGTTAAAGTAATAATTATTTACTTGAATATGTGCTTGTGGACCATCCTCATTTGGATGCAGTTGGACTATTGTCAGAAATGCGAACTTGCTGGGCCATTTAAAACTGGGGCGAGTTCGTACCTTATGACCATTAGGCCCAAATCTTCTGAAATGTTGATGGGCCATTTTGTAGAAATTATTACTTTATGTTTGCATTATCTTTCTTTTATGCTTGTGTTTGGGAACATCGTCGTTTGGATCCATTGGACCATTTGTCATGGGATATGGGCTTGTTGGGCCATTTAACTGGGACAAGAATGTATTTTATGACGATTGGGCCAAAGGCTTCTAAGTGCTGATGGGCCACTTTGTGATTGTGTTCGGAACATTACCATTTGGAATTAGTTGGGCTCCTTGCCATGAGATGTGTACTCGTTGGGCCATTTAAATTGGGACGAGTTCACTCCTATGACAGTTAGCCCAAAAGCTTCTAAAATGATAACGGGCCGATTTGTTTGAAAATTTTAGTTGATTTGGCATGTTATATATATTACATGCATCTCATGCACCTCATACATACATATGTCATGTTAACACCTTCTATGTCTCAAAAAGACATCATAGATACCGTTTGGGTTAGAGAAGGAACAAGGTTCATTAAAAGAATAGTAACAGTCATGAGTGAATCCGTAATGAGGTATCCCGTATGGATCAGTTAGAGAATGATCTCGCCAAGATTACTAAACAGTTGCAGGCCTTGACTACTGCTATGGCTGGTATGGCTGTGCCCCGTGCTGGGGGAAATTCTGAGAATGTGAGGCGTGAGGAGCCTCCGAATGGGTTGGGGGATGATATCCCCGCTTTTGATGATGATATGGCAGAGTATGCAACAAGCAGAGTATCTGGGTCTCAAGCAGAGTTACAGAAACTTTGGGATCAGGTTGAGTCAGTTACCCACAAGATGAGGGGTAAGAATGAAGATTTTCTGGATTATGACACACTGAATTTCGAGGAACAGTTTCCGACACAGTTCAAGATGTCTGATATGGCTAAGTTTAACGGGAATGGGGATCCAAGGGTGCATCTCCAACAGTTTGTATCAGTCATGAGTTCAGTTGGCTTATCTCAGCGCCAAGTGCAGAAAATGTTTGGAATGTCGCTCGAGGGAGCTCCTGTGGTGTGGTACCACAGTTTGGAGAAGAAGTTGAAGGAATTGGAGGGAGTTGGCTGATGCTTTCCTGAAGCAGTATGTCACTGACCTAGAGATCGATCTGTCACTCCGTGATCTGGAGAATGTTAAGCAGAAATCAGAGGAGAGTTTTAAGGAGTATGTGGACCGGTGGAGGGGTCAGTTGTTGAAAATGCAAACTAGGCCATCGGAGAAGGACCAGATTAAAATGATCATCAAGGGCACCAAGCCCTCCATCTATGGGAAGCTATGGAGGATGACCTCCATGATTACTGATTTTCGGCAGTTGAGGGAAACTGTCATGGACATTGAGGATGAAGAGGCGGAAAACAAGAAGTTTTATGGCTTAAGTTGGAGGACTATTGGGGGAACATCGGGAACAAAGCCTGTTTCTGCTGAGATTGCCGCTATCCGGAACCGGAGATTTTCCAACTTGGGAAGACCCATGTCAAAGGTGCTAGAGAAATTGAAGAGGCAAGGGCTCTTAAAACCCTTGGAAGCCAAACCATTACCCAATCCCCCACCATCACATTATAACCTAAGCCTTTACTGTCACTTTCACCAACAAAAGGGCCATGACACCGACAATTGCGCCCGACTCCGCCATGAAATCCAAGACCTGATAGACTCCAAGAAAATACCTGACCCAGAAACAGAACAGCCTGACACACACAGAAACCCCTTGCCCACTACCGTGCCGTACCACCACCAGCCTATATGATCAATTCTGGCCTCCCTGAAGACATTGTCCTAAAATCATTTCACCCTCAAGCCTTTTGCCTGGGAATCTGGGATAGTACTAGTGAAGATGAGACTGAGCATGGAAAAAACTTTTGGCTTGATTTCTCTAGCAGTGATGAGGAAGAAGTAAGGGGAATGAAGCGCAGCGGTCATTTTACAATGATGTGGCAGACTAGGGTAAGGATGTTTTGACAGATGGTAGAGAAGTGGTTGAGACTGCAGAAAATACTGAGGGGGATATAATGCTGAGGCAATTGAGGAAAACTAGAGCACAAGTGAGTATCTGGGAATTGTTATGTGCATATCGGGAGCATAAGGCCATGGTTGAGGCCTTGAGCAAGATTGTGGTACCGGAAGACGCCAACCCTGCAATGTTTGTTGGGTCAGTTCAGAAAGAAGCTTTGCATATATCTTTTTCTGAGGATGAACTCCCGGCGGAGGGAAGAAATCATAATAGGCCTCTATTTATCAGAGCCGAGGTGAGGGGCAAGAGAACTTCATGTGTGATGGTGGATGACGGCTCGTCCATCAATGTGTGCTCGCTGAAAATTCTGGCGAGATTGGGTATGAAAGCAACAGACTTGGACCCCTCCAGCATGACTATTAAGGCTTATGATAACAGTAAAAGGGGAGTCGATGGTACTTTTGTGGCTATGGTCAAGGTAGGCCCTATTGAAGATGAAGTTGAGTTTACAGTGCTGGACATCCCAACCACTTTTGCCTTGTTGTTGGGAAGGCCTTGGTTTCACAAACTTGGGGGCGTGCCTTCCACTTTACATCAGATGATCAAGTTCCCGTATGAGGGAGAAGTTGTTACTATCCGGGCTGAGGTAGATAATGCCGTGGCTGCCTTGGAGATACAACCTTTCACGAGGTTTCAGGTGTCAGCTACCTTTGAGGAATGGGTGGATCCTAGGGTGGCTAGGATCATGAAAAAAATGAAGTTTGAGCCGGGTGAAGGTTCAAAATTGCCAGATTTCAGAGGACAGACTACTCGGAAAGGTTTGGGGTACAAATCTGATGAAGAAAAACCGAAGGTCAAGAAAAAGGGCCTGAAACTGATGGAGTGTTTTGTGAAAGCTTCATGATATCAAGGGGAGCCTGAACCTGTGGAAGTTAATGGAATTGTGGTACCTGGGTTTGAGATCTTCCATGATATGTTGGGTAAAAAGCTGATAGTTGAAGAAATGATAGAAATGGGGAAAGAAGAAGAGAAATTGTGAGGAAGAACTACTGAAGTTAGAGAGCCTGACTAGGGGATAGAGGAGAGAGAAAAGCAGCTGAGGAAACCTGATGATTGCAGAGGAAGAAGTGTCTATAGATGATGAAGAAATTTACCTTCCTGATTTGTTTGAATGTACTTCCGCATTATCCAATAATAAATACATTTATTTTGCTTACTTGCCTGAGTCATTTCCATTTACTCTGCACGAATCAAGCAATTTAACATCAGTTCTTAAACATCAGTTCAGCCAGAACTACTGCATTTAACTTGGGTACACTTGAGAACCCCAAGGAAATTCTGATTGCAAGTGAAGTAACCTCCGAAGAGAAGGAGAAACTAGAAGAAATGTTGGTCAGATATGCCAAAGTGTTTGCTTGGTCCTATGAGGACATGCTTGGGGTAGACAGAAACATTGCCCAACACACATACCAACTTATCCGAATATTAGGCCAGTAAAACCGAAACTCCGACGGATGAGACCAGAATAGGCTGAGAAAGTCAGAGAGGAAGTTAAGAAACAGATAGATGTGGGGTTCCTGGAAGTAGTAAAGTATCCTGAGTGGTTGGCTAACATAGTACCGGGCCCAAAGAAAGATGGGAAGGTCAGAATGTGTGTAGACTACAGAGATCTCAACAAGGCTTGTCCGAAAGATGATTTTCTCTGCCGCATATAGATGTTCTGGTTGATAGTGCGGCTTTATCTGCCATGTATTCATTTGCAGATGGATTTTCACGTTACAATCAGGTTCTCATGGCTGAGGAAGACAAACATAAGACTGCATTTGTTACTGAGTGGGGTACTTATGTTACAAAGTTATGCCGTTTGGGCTTAAGAATGCGGGGGCTACTTATCAGCGGATGGCCACTACACTTTTCCACGACTTAATGCACAAAGAGATTGAGGTGTATGTGGATGACATGATGGTAAAATCAGAGACAAGAGTCGGGCATATTGAAGCCACTGGAAAGGTTTCTTCAGAGAGTTGACAGATACAACCTGCGGCTTTAATCCCAAGAAATGTGTGTTTGGGGTGACATCAGGGAAATTGCTTGGTCATACAGTGGGAATGGGCGGAATAGAGGTAGATTCTGAGAAAATCAAGGCAATCACAGAAATGCCTGCACCGAAGATAGAAAAGAAGTCAGAGCATTCTTGGGAAGATTCAGTACATCAGTCGGTTCATCGCCAAGTTGACGTCAGTATGTGAGCCTATCTTCAAAACTGTTGAGAAAAGATCAGCCAGTGAGATGGACTGAACAGTGTCAGCCAGCCTTCGACAAAATCAGAGAGTACTTGTAAAGCCTCATGTATTGAAACCTCCGAGACCGGGCAGACCGTTGATATTGTATTTGGCTATAGAATCAGAAGCGCTGGGGGCAATGATGGTACAGGCTGATGAGACAGAGGGTAAACATGCAGTCTATTATTTGAGTAAGAAGATGCTCCCGTATGAGGCTCGATATCAGGAAGTTGAGAAGATCTGTCTCTGCAATGGTATGGGCTTCCAGAAAATTGCGGCATTATTTCCAGTCATACAAGATCCAGGTAGTGGCAAAGGAAAGTCCTCTGAAGTATCTTCATTCGTTGCCTTCACTAGTGGGAAAATTGGCAGATGGTTGGTATTGCTGACAGAGTTTGACATTGAGTATCTCACCTCCAAAGTGATCAAGGGCGAGCAGTAGCAGAGTTTCTGGCATGCAAACCTGTTGAGGGGGATCAATATAAGTTTGAATTTCCAGATGAAGAGATCCAAGCAATAACAGTCCAGAGATGGAAGATGTATTTTGTCGGAGCAGTGAATTACAAGGGAACCGAATTGGGATCGTGATAGTGACCCCCGAGGGAGAGACTTTGCCTTTGGCCAAGAGGTTGACATTCAGAGTGACTAACAACATGGCCGAGTATGAAGCATGTGCTTTTGGTTTGACGGCATTGATAGCCTTGAAGGCCGGGGAGTGTGGAAGTCTATGGAGACTCTGTTGGTGGTCCAGCAGATGCGAGGAGATTGGGAATTGAAAGAAGAAGATTGGTTGAAACCTTACCTTTTTTCACTCAAGAAAGTTGGCACAGGTTATCCCCGAGTGTAAGTTTTAGCACTTACAGAGAGAAGAGAATAGATGGCAGATGCATTGGCTACACTTGCAGCAACTTGGGAAAATCCAGAAAAGTTAGTGATGAGACCGTTGATACTGACAACAGCGAGCAGACCTGTTTATGAGATAGAAAGAATTCTGGAAGTTGAGGTCGACGATGGTAAACTTGGTATTATGACATTCAGAGGTATCTGGAACATGGTGAACTCCCGTAAGGGGCATGCAGAAAAGACAGAATAACCATTCAGAAGTTAGCTTCCAGTATGTGATTTGAAAGGGGAACTGTACAAGAGGCAAGCAAACGGTATTCAGTTGAAGTGTTTGAGAAAGGAAGAAGCTCAGCATGTAATGGAAGAATAACATGCCGGGTATGTGGTCCGCACATGAACGGGTTGAATCTGTCCCGCAAGATAGTGAGACAAGGTTTTTATTGGTCAACCATGGAAACAGACTGCGCGAAGATGTAAAGCACTGTCATGACTGTCAAGCACACGGTAATTTGAATCACTTACCACACACAGAATTGCACGGGTTGTCAGAGCCGTGGCCTTTCTCAGCATGGGGAATTGATATGATTGGAGAAATTCGACCAAATGCATCAAATGGGCATCGCTTCATAGTAGTGGCCGTAGATTACTTCTTCCGAAGGGGTGGAAGCCGAATCATTCCGTAATGTTACAGGAAAACAGATGGCAAAGTTTTAGCTCGGAACCCATTTGTCGGTATGGTATGCCGCATCATGTAGTGACAGACAACAGAGTTCAGTTTCAAGGAGAGACGAAGGCAATGTCACAGAGGTATGGGATAGGCCACCACAAGTCATCACCGTACAGGCCGCAGGCAAATGGGGCAGTTGAGGCAGCCAACAAGACTATAAAGACGATTTTAGCCAAGATGACAGAAAATTGCAGAGATTGGGCCGAGAAATTACCGTATGCTTTGTGGGGGTACATAACATCAGTAAGAACGGCAACAGGGGCCACGCCTTACTCTTTGGTCTATGGAATGGAAGCAGTGTTACCAGTGGAAGTGGAAATACAGTCTATGAGGGTCTTAGCAGAAGCAGAATTACCGGAACCAGAATGGGCCACACAGAGGTTTGATCAGTTAGCACTGTTGGATGAGAGGAGGACGAAGTCTTTGTATCACATGCAGTTGTATCAGAAGAGACTAGCCGAGCATTCAACAAGAAAGTACGTCCCACCAAGATCAGAAGGGTGATTTGGTACTTAAGCAGTCGAGGCCGTCGACGACAGATCCGAGAGGAAAATTCAGACCTAACTGGGAAGGACCTTACATAGTGCAGAAGGTAATGGGAAATGGGGCAGTGAAGTTATCAGACTTGGAAGGAAATGAGTTCACCGAGCCGATCAACGTGGACAGATTGAAACAGTACTTTTCCTGAGGGAGAAAAGACCGATCAGTCACCAAATGAATTGGCAGAAGTCCTAACCCAACGGATTAGGAAAATCATTCATGCATACACGTAACATTGCATTATTTCCGTGTTTGTTTTTGTTTTGTGTTCGCAGGTTTGAAGAAAAAAAGAAAGTGGCAAAAATGAGCCAAACAGCATCAACACAGTTTCAGTTTTGGGGATGAGTCCCAAGAGGAGAGGCCCATGTCAGTATCAGTCTGGGGCGAGGCCCACATTAGTATCAGCTTATGGGCGAGGCCCACTTTTGTCAGCGGTGTTGGGTCGAGTGCCCAGGGTCGAGGTGCCCCAGTTGTCGGTTGTAGTTTCGAGATGCGTCCCAGGGTCGAGGTGCCCACTACATCATCAGTTTAAGGGCGAGGTCCCTATTGTCAGCGGTGTTGGGTCGAGGTGCCCCAGTTGTCGGTTGTAGTTCCGGGATGCGTCCCAGGGTCGAGGTGCCCACTACATCATCAGTTTGAGGGCGAGGCCCCTATTGTCAGCGGTATTGGGTCGAGGCGCCCAGGGTCGAGGTGCCCCCATTGTCAGTTGCAGTTAGTGGGATGCGTCACAGGATCGAGGTCCACTGTAGCACCAGCTCAGCTCGAGGCAGCAGACGAACCAGGTAAGTGAAAATGCATTGCATAACTTTGATAGGGTTGTTCAAAGTCACACACTACACAAGTCCCATCAAAGTGGGGGGGACTGTAGGCATTGCATTTTTGCATGTGAAACCAGATGATGAGTCTCAGTTGGAGGCACTACCTTTTAAGTCGCGGAAGCCGCAAGAACGGATATCGGAAGGGAGGAGTCAAGAATTGACTCATAATCGGATTAAGTTCGCTGGTTTAGCTTCGGGTAACTTGTTGGTTGTCCATTTTAAAAATTATTCCCGGCCCAAAATACTCACAAATCACCTAACCTCGGCCTAAAATCTCCGCAAGCCCCTTGGCCTTGACCTAAAATCCCCGCAAGCCCACACAAACCAAACCCACCAACCAAAGGCCCACACGCCCCAACCAAGGCCCAGACGCCCATTTACCTAATACACACCCAAATTAAATCAAATATTAAGTTAAATATTAATTAAATAATGTAATTAAATAAAAAAATTAATAAGTCATATACCAAATTAAATAAAACAAATAAAATCTAAATAATCACCTACCAAAATAATAAAAATACTTACACAAATTAAAGAAATTGCATGCCTAATAAAGATAAATCAAATATATTGTATACCAACATAACAAATATCATGCCTAATTAAAATCAATCATAACAAAAAAAATATTGACTTCCTAATCTAGCCAAGATTTGTCCCCCCTCAATCTAATCCTTTCCTTGTTGAATACCAAATCAAATCCTCATTTTAATGCCAAAATCCCTTCCTTGTGAGACAAGGAGTAGCCCTAACCTTTCTCTATATAAACAACCCCTAACCAAGACATGCACTCCCCTAGCTCATACACAAGACATACACAAAAATCACAACACCAAGAGCCCTAGCCACTCACGGCAATAGCAAGAAGAAAAACACAAATAATTCTCTCTCATCTCCCCCACTCCACAACCGAAAACAGCAGATCCTAAACCTCCACACATCACCGAAAATACAACCCCCAAACAGCAGCCCCTTTCCACCGAAAATAGCAGCCCCTACACCTCCTAAAACATGCCTGAACAGTAGCCCAAATCACCCCAAAACAGCAGCCAAATCCTCTTAAAATAGTTCCCTAAAATCCTCAAAACAGTAACATCAAAACTGTATTTATAATCCTTAAAATAATCACACAAGACTGCACTAAAAACCCACAAAAAACACTCGAAACAGTCCGTGGAAACGTCAAAACAGTGACCTGAACTGTGAGCAGAAAATACAGAGGAAACATCAGCAAAACGGAGGCCAAACAGCAGCAAAACGGAGTCAAAACAGTAGCTTGAGCAGCGAAACAGTGAGGTAAAACGCAAACCAGTGAACCAGAAAAGTTGCGGTGTGATAGCCCTTCCGACGGCCGTGAAATGCGAGTTCGAAAGTCGACATAAAAGGTTAGACCTGAGGGTATCTTCCACATTCATTTTTTGTTTTATTTGTATTATTTATTGAGTATTGCTTGCATGATTGTTATGGTGAAATGCATGTTGTGGCCCTTGAGTAGATAAATATTCATGGATTATGAGATATTGTATGTTGTGGCTTTGGAATAAAACGAAAGATGTGTCAACTCTCGCGGTATATCGGATGGAAACTCGGACATAAATTTCATAGCCGATTCCGAATGGACGGTAGTATGATCTGTACTCGGGATACAACTCCACGTACCGCTTGAGTAAATGACACTTTCTTTTGTCTTATATTGCTTTGATTTATTTATTTTTCGTTATTTGAATTCTGTATGTTACTTTTGTATGCATGATTCAATCGAGCGCATGGGCTTAGTAAGTGCGATGAAAGGTCCCCTATTTGGAGGGGTTAAAATCCTTTACCACGATACTTTGCCGCGCCGGTTGATGTGTGTTCGGTTGAATGCAAGATACGTTCAATCGGGCATACTACGTTCGATATTATTGTTTTTAATTCTTTGTGTGCATGATTCAATCGAGCGCATGGCTTAGTAAGTGCGATGAAAGGTCCCCTATTTGGAGGGGTTAAAATCCTTTACCACGATGCTTTGTCGCGCCGGTTGGTGTGTGTTCGGTTGAATGCAAGATATTTCAATCGGATATACTAAGTTTGATATAGTTATCTTTGTCTTTGTACGCATTGTAATGAAAGGCGCATGGGCTTATTGCGTTGGATTAAAAAGCTCTCCATTTGGGGGAAGAAAAGCCTAAAAAGCTACCTTTACCACGATATTTGCCGTGTCTTTCATCTTTTGGTTGCATTATCTATCCCTGTCTTGGCTCGACCTATTGTCATTGGTATACCCATATTCTCACCCCCCTCTACTCTCGGCAACTGAAAAACACAAAGCACCTCCACGCAAATACCCTAGTTGATCCCCACCTTCACGCCATTACCCTCACCACCTCATCTCACGTAACATGCCTCACCCTTCACGCAATAACACAGCTCACAAAACCTCACACTGCCACAACACCCATGCTCACGTCCCATTCACTCACGCACACACTGCCCCCCCCACTCACGCACACACTGCCATTCACTCATGCGTACACAGCCCAGTACACTACCTAATGCTCACACCCACTGACTATCGCTAATTCCCTTCCTTTGCCTTCATGCCCTAAACTACAAACAGTCCCACAACTCAAATTATCCACGCAATTCGCCTGCCATTAAGCCGCTTACCACAAGCACAACTCCTCGCGTCATAAAGCCAACTATACCATTCATGCATGTATTATGAAATCTCATATAGTCATTCTTATCTTTGTACGCATCATGATGAAAAGCATGTTTATCCCATTGGTTGCATCATTTACCTTTGTCTTGGCTTAACATATTACAATTCGTATATCCATGTCACGATAGCATTTGAGTATTATTTCTTGTGGTATATCGGATGGAAACCCAGACATAAATTCCGTAGCCGATTCCGAATGGACGGTAGTGCGGTCTGTACTTGGGATACAATTCCACGTACCACTTGGAAAAGTTCTCACATGTGTGCTTGTGTGGTTATGTGTGTGTGCTGTGCTTTCATGAATACAATATGCCAATGAAGTTGTGTGTTCGTTGCTACTTTGATGTACTTTCAAGCATGCAATCTTAGATGTAAAATATATGTAAATTTAGGTGCAAGTTTTATTTTGTACATGTGAATTTAGAAGCATGATACTCTCTCGGAAATAAGTGTTACTTAAGCTTGATTAATTATTACATAAATCCTTTCATTACAAGTGACATAAGTAAGAGACCGTTCCGAACCCAACGGTTTGAGGTCTTACCTTGCGAGGGGTGAGTGCGGCCTTAAATCTCATTTTCCCGGTTCACATCGGGTGGCGACTCCATTATTCTCCGGTTTAGTCCCCCGCGGCTACTCCGTACTCCCAACCGGGCCGCGAGCCCGGGACAGCATGCGTCGTCCAGTTTCTGTGTCCCACAATCGGATCACTAGCACTAGTCTATTTAATCGGATAATCATGACCTAGTCATACTATCCCGATAGTTGCAACATTTGAGAGTACTAGTTCCGTATCCCTACATGATCATCATCTCAATATGACTAAAGTGATACTTCCATCTTGACATCACACCCAATACACTACGATTCTCAGTAAACCCAGAAGAGGCATACACAAAACCTGTTAAAGCCCCGGACGACCAAAACCAAAGCGTACTGATTGTCACAAGTATTAGCGAAGCAAGTCTCAAGTTAAGACAAATACAACTATCCTGATTCGGATTCCCATAGACACATAGTCATACTACCAATGAGATTTCGATGGGTCTATCCAGAGCGAAGCTGTTCCCGGTCCAACGGCTAACAGAACCTCCTATCATACTTGCATAAGTATCCAATACTTAAATATATGAAACTATGTCGTTAAGCTTCCATAACGCGCACAAGTGTAATACTAGTATATTTCACATTATCGATGTCCAGTCTCGATAATAATATGACTAGGGATATTTAATGATTAAACCTTTCGTGGATTAATACTGTCTCATATCTTATCAATCTGGTACTAATCATATGGACTTTTATCATTTATATATCCAAGTAATCCAATTACAAATGATAAAAGAGCAATTTCCTTTGTCAAATAGTTAATTTGTACAAAGAACACCATGTCTTTTACAAATAGTGATGCTATAGGTCATAATTGTCGAACAATCTCCCACTTAATATTTAATGAGGGTTTTTCGCGTAAATTGGCAACCAATTTATTATCTTTGATTAGGTCTCATCATACACCCTTAAACATGCATTCTAAAAGCCTAATAAGGTGGGAATAAATTAATAATGATATGCGGATGGATATATAACAATTTGTTCCTGAAAACAAATCTCTCCATTTCTCTCTCTCGCTAGCACTTTACAGACTTCTTACCCAATTACATAATTACATTAAAGAAACCTCATTAACATTGAGGGGAATTGGTGAGAATGAGAAGAGTAATAAAAGGGTAAGAAGATAATAGGCTGGACACGCAGGTCCAATTTAATAAATTTAAATTTATTACAACAATTTCTAAAATTGCCCTCACCCCTTCTAATATCCATCTGATATACATTATTCATACAATACATCCAAGTATTCACAAATATCATGTTATTCAATCAATTCTAATCCCATTAATTAATCTTTAATTAATGACCATCCAATGTTCATACAACGATTTGATTTGCGCGAGTCCAACTCGTTTAAGAATAAATACTCAAAGTACGTATTCTTGAATTATATCGAACTATAATTTTAAATCCAATTTAATTTGTATTCAATACTAATTCAAATTTAATTCCAAATTAAATAATTACACCTTATTTTAGTGCCTTTTAGACTTATATTCTAAATCATCTAAATGGGTCTCAAAGGGCCCAATTAGTATCAAATACTTTTTAATTAAAGTCCAATGGGCTTTTAATAATTCTTAAGGCATGGGCTTTGGCCAATATGGATCCATCCAAGATGCCAAGGCCCAATTAGGAATCACCATTTGCCCATAAAATCATTTTTGGCCCATTAGGCCCAATTAAATATTAAAAGGCCCTAAAGTTATATTGGACTTTATGGAAATGTTTTGGGCCCAATTTGGATCTAATCCAATTGTCCAAAACCAAGCTTGGCCCAACCAAGCCCATTAAGCACAATACAACAAATTAGCCCATTCCAATTTAAAGACTAATTTATATTAACATATTATTCTAAATATCACATTAATTTAATTAAAGTGTAATAGCCATAATTAATTAATTAAACTAATATTTCCAAAACATAAATTAAAACTAATTAATCATGCATTAAAATATTCAATTCATGTCCAACACAATTGAAGCAAAATCAATCTATTTCATGCATATGGTTACGGCAATTTGGGCATAATAATATCTAATCTTGATTTCAATCTAATTAAATCAACAATCAATATACATATCATGCCATAAACTCATCCAATAGTCAATTAACAAACAAATCACCATGAACACTATTAGGGCTAGTTTCGGCCAAGGTGAGATTTTTAGGGAAAATTAATCTAATCAATTTTTCTCAATCCATTGATTGACAAATCCAATTTATCATCATCAAAGCTCAACCAAATAACCAATTAGGCATTTTTTAAACTCCAAGGACAAAAACCCCAAATAAGTCCATAAACCCTAAATATAAATCATGCTTAGATATGGCTCTGATACCATTGTTAGTGTCCTAGACATGCCCAAGGTCTCTAAGCGTGATTTAAGTGTGAATAATCAAAACACGTTTGGGGAAAAAACTTACATTGATCGGTTTGGATGATGGATTTCAAAGCTTTCTTTTGAATTTGTTGGAAGCTCCAAGCTTTCTTTTGAATTCCTAACTCAAGGATGCGTTTCCCTATCACCTTAATTAACTCTTGAAAGTGCTAGCTTAAAGAAATTTTGCAACAAAACTTCAATGGGAAAGGAGAAGCTCACGACAAAACAAGGAAGAATAGAGAAGATGAAATGCTGTGAATAGTAAAAGTGTCTTACTTCCAAAGTTGATTTGCCTTTAAATACCAAGGTTGTGTGTTGGATTTGGTTTGAGTATATTATAAGTAAAGACAACCCTTACTTCCAACAAATCAAATCCATAAATCAAACCCAACCACTTTCATCACATGTCCAACATGTTGATGTAAGTGAAGTGGGTCCCACCACTTTTAAATTCCAAATTTAAGTCGGCTAACCCAACACGCAACTTCACTCGGGCTTAGGTTCATTTAATTCCGAACTAAATGAATTTACCGTTGCGACATAATTAAATCAAATTTAATTAAATAATTATGCCTCGCAAAATTATTACGAAAGTCGCTTACGAATTAATTCCAAATTAATTCGTTGCCCGAATTAAAATCCAATTTTAACTCCGCATTGAAATCTGATTTCAATTAGTATATCCAATATATAATTTAATCAATTAATTCCAAATTAATCGCGTTCTCTCTTCTATGTGAATTTTATCCAAGATAAATTCTTGCCGTAATTAATCCCAGGTTAATTTTCTCTCTCATAATTAATCCCAGATATTTCTGTTCGAGTCAAATGTCTTCGGTGAATCTTTGGGAAGCGACCCAAGAGATCCCTGGATATGTTGGCAGTAAATTCGGTTGCCGGACTATCCGAACACGTGCATACCCGGTACCACGTTCTTACCGATTTACAAGACATGGTTGGCTTCTAGCAAAGCACCGTGCCTACCCAATTCTCCAGAAATATTCAACAAAGATATATAATCTATATCAGGCATAGTATACTATGTATTACGTATTACGATCCTGTATCAGATGTCACATGTTAGGCCTAGGGCTGGAACTGTGTCTGCCCCGTTCGAAGCATATATCGGATCACTAGCAACTAGTCTTTTTAATCGGATAATCATGATCTAGTCATACTATCCCGATAGCTGCAGCATTTGAGAGTACTAGTTCTGTATCCATGCGTGATCATCATCTCCATATGACTGAAGTGATATTTCCATCTTAACATCACACCTAATACACTACGATTCTCAGTAAACTCAGAAGAGGCGTACACAGAACCTGTTAAAGCCCCGGACGACCAAAACCAAAGCGTACTGATTGTCGTAAGTATTAGCGTTTAAGTCTCAAGTTAAGACCAAATACACCTACCATGATTGAGAATCCCTATAGACACATAGTCTTACTACCAATGAGATTCTGATGGGTCTATCCAGAGCGAAGTTGTTTCCGATCCAATGGCTAACAGAACCTCCTATCACACTTGCATAAGTATCCAATAATTAAATATATGAGAACTATGTCTTAAGCTTCCATAACGCGCACAAGTGTAATACTAGTATATTTCGCATTATCGATGTCCAGTCTCGATAATATATGACTAGAGATATTTAATGATTAAACTTTCGTGGATTAATACTGTCTCATATCTTATCAATCCAGTACTAATAATATGGACTTTTATCATTTATATATCCAAGTAATCCAATTACAAATGATAAAAGAGCAATTTCCTTTGTCACATAGTTAATTTGTACAAAGTGTTGGACAGTTATGACCCATAGTGTCACTGTTTGTAAAAGACCTTGTGTTTTTGTACAAAATTAACTATTGTGTAATGAAATTGTCTTTTACCGTTTTGTAATTTATTTACTTTGATATATAAATGGTAGAAGTCCTTATGATTAATTCCGGATTGAGATGATATGAGACAATATCAATTCATAAAGGTTTAATAATTGATGGAAGTTCGTTAATTCAGAATTAGCGAAACCGAGCCCGGAAGTGTTTGCGGGCCCACTCGCATTTTGAATTAAAGTGGGGCCCACAAGTCACATCGCGAGTCACATCACTTGTCATTTATTTGTGATAGATGTCAAAGTCACTTTTTGTGAGTGACATGTTGTCACTATTCATAATGCAAGTTGTTGAGATCAATTATTACAATTTTGGAGCCAAAATTGGCTTTGACTTTTTGTAAACTAATACCAAATATTTGGTAATTATTTTTCATTTATTTCATATACGATTTTTGAAGCCAAAAGGAATAGAAAATAGAACTCTCTCTCTCTCTTCATTTCTTGATGAAACCGTGAGCTCCATTGAAGGGAAGATTGGATTTTCTTTCTTCATTTTGCTAGCACAATCAAAGGATCAAACAATGTGATAGGGAAGCTTATCTTAGAGCATGGATTTCCATTAAAGCTTGGAGCTTCATCATCTTCTTCAACAAAACAACCTTGGCCGAATTTCAAAGCTTGAAGGGAAGGAAAATTTTGTTGAGCATCACATCCAATCCGTTCAATGTAAGTGTGTTTCCGCCCCACATTTCTTTAATAGTATTCATTCAATTTCGTGGCTTAAAATGATCTTGGGACATCAATAGAAACCAACACAAAGAACACCATGTCTTTTACAAATAGTGATGTTATGGGTCATAATTGTCTAACAAAGCAAACCGGCCATCTAATAGCTCTCTCACTGCGATGAAACAGTGGTTGATCCTGATTCTTGAGACGTGGTCTTTTGTTTTGAACATATGGTTAGAAGCAACGCCCGGCTGTAGTATGATCTGATCAGAATGCAACTCCTCAAGTACTACTACATTTTTGAGGTTTGAAGTCCTTTATATAGTTGTCATCAGAAAAATAACAGTGGCCAATTAATCATAATTACAATAAATTATGATTTTTTCTTTTATATGCGATTTTTATCGAAAATTCTCAAAAACGCTTCCGAAATAATTCCGAAAATTACGGAAATTTTTGTAGGGAAACGATTTCCCTGTTAGTGGAAGCGGTTTAGGCACCAGGATCGACCTTGAAAACTTTTATGCCGTTTTCCTTCTAAAAACCGAAACTTGTCAACCCCTTTTAGACTGTTTGCTTATGTTTTCACTATTTCCAGCCCCAAATAGCAGCTCAAAAACTGGACTATTTTGCACACTGAAAACACTATATTCACGCGCGCAACGAACAATTTTTATGATAGCTATTTTCTATTTTTCTGACACTATTTGGATGATATAATCACTCCAAAATAGCCCTAAACGCCCAGAAATATCTCTTTGTGTTCCCAAATTTTCCAAGGCAAAAACACAACAAAACAATCCACAAATATATAATTAAGATAGCGGCAGTGAGCATAATGTTTTTTCACTACCGTGAGTATAAGGGAAAGGTAGAATGTGTTTTTAGTTTGATTTCCAAAAAGTCTTCCCATGCCCATATCTCACAACCAGCAAATAGAAGTGTGGACTTATCACAAAAATTAAATCTCTAAATATTTTAGAGAATTGTTTTGTCATACATAATGTTTTTCCTTTTTGTTCTTCCATTTTTTTCTTTCAACACTTGAGAGAAAAATAAGAACAAAGGAGGCTATGGTTTAAAGAATGAGATTATCCTAAAATGAAAAACTCATTTTTCCTTTATAGTTAGGGTTTTGAGTTATCAAGTTTGCAACCAAATTATAAAAAAATTACCCCCAAACCCTTTACATTATTCGGCCAGCCCTAGGGAAAATGTAACACCAAAATTTTGAGGATTAATGGCATCATAATGACCTTTAACATATTACTCAATAAAATAAAGTAACTACCATTTTAGTAATGAAGATTTTCAGAATAATATTTTAAATTTATTCATTTCCAAAATGATATATTAAATTATAAAAAATAATTTAATAATTACAAATTTTAATTAATAAATTAAAAGATTATCTCATAATCATTTATTCATTGAAAACTTTATATTAAATTTAACATAAAGTCTCATTTGTGATAAATATTTTATTAATCCCATAAATAATAATATATATGTGAGTATATAATTGGACTATCCAATTATATTTAATTTGATACAATATATCGACCTGGCATGGGGACCAAACAGACCTACAGTTCTGAGCTCCAATAATTCTAAAATATTAATTAAACTTTTTAATTAAATATTCTGAATTATTAACTTTAGATTATTCCACTAAAAACCCGAAGTTGTACTCTCGTTGCTTTAGATAAATAATATAATTCGAACTACGTCGGTGTCCATCGATATAGTCATCACATATGGATTGGCCCTTCATGAGTATCTCATAATTAGAGCCGGGTCATAATGGCTGTTATACTCCTCTAATTATTTTTACCTTAAGTATAATTGATTCTCTAATGAATGATTTATTCATAACCATTATGAATATTAATCTTTCAATTTGTAAAAGAAAGACTTGAGCGCTCTAATTGTTCAAGTATGAATCAACCCTTAAGGAAGATACTCATTTACTTCTCGCAAGAATGAGTGAACACTATATCTATGTAAAACGTCCCCAACTACACACCAAATCATGTCTTCAAAGTACGTAGTTATTGGTCGGGATTGTTACACCGACTTCACCTTTGTAAATCAAATGACATAGCCTGCCATGCAGGAGTTTGCAGTACACTCAGGATTTAGATCAATCTATATATGACCAGCTAGTAAATTGAAATGAATTTCTTTATTTAATAGATATTATAAGATATTCATTTCTATCTAGGTCCAGTCCTATATGATCACATCATATAAGGTGCATTCATTCTCATGTCACTACATGGACGATCCCGGATCAATGTCGCTATAAAATTTATAGAATGGACTGCAACTATATATAAACCAAAAACAAAGCACCCAATTTGTTTGCTCTCTATGGACTATTTTAGATTACTAACTTTAGACTTAAATCTTCTTGTATATGACACTCATACACTAAGTTTGAAAACACATAAGTAATTAAGGGCAAACAAGACAATTTACAACATGTGATTTAAATCAAAACATTTGATTAATGAATAAGGCATCTTTTATTTCATAACAAATAATTCTTTTTACATTACATGAAGCTTTAAGGCATATATCCTAACAATCTTCCACTTGCACTAGAGCAAATGTGATATGTCACGTAATCCTAGACTCTCTAGGTGACCGTAAAACACTTTAGCCGACAATGTATTTGTAAACGAATCAGCCAAGTTCTCTGCGGATGTAATTGTTGTGACAGAAAGTCTCATCTCTGCACTATCTCCATGATAAGTTGATATTTTCTCTCTATATACTTTCCCATTTAGTGGCTTATTGGTTCTTTGGAATATGCCACTGCACCATTATTATCGTAATAAAATGTGAGTGGTTTATCCATATCTAGAACAACTTACAGATCTCCCAAGAATTTTTGGAGCCATACTGCTTCATTAGCTGCTTTGAAAACTGTTACATACTCAGCCTCCATGGTGGAGTTAGCAATACAAGATTGATTTATGCTCTTCCACACAATGGCCCCACCACCTAGGGTAAACACTAATCCAGATGTTGATTTCCTAGAATTGATATATGTCTGAAAGTCAGAGTCCGTATATCTCCTAAGGATCATATCCTCACCAGAATATACAAGCATATAATCTCTCGTTCTCTTAAGATACTTGAGAATGTGTTTCACAGCCACCCAATGATCTAATCCTGGGCTAGACTGGAACATACTGACTACTCCCATTACAAAATAAATGTATGGTCTCGTGCATAACATAGCATATATGAGACTACCAACTGCTGAGGCATATGAGATATGTCTCATTTCCTCAACTCCTTGAGGTGTCTTAGGAGACTGTTCCTTTGACAAATGAATTCCATGTCGATAAGGCAAATTTCCTTTCTTGGAATTCTACATCCCAAATCGCATAAGGATCTTGTCGATATAGGATGCTTGAGACATAACTAACAGTCGTCTATTTCGATCCCAAAGAATCTGGATCCCAAATACATAACTGGCCTCTCCCAAACCTTTCATTTGGAATTGATTAGCTAGATAGGATTTCACGTTCGATAATATTCTTACATAATTCCCAATGAGTAATATATCATCGACGTACAAAATGAGAAAAACCATATTTCCGTCAATGACGTATTTGTATACACAAGGCTCATCGACGTTCTGCTCAAAATTATAAGACTTGATCGTGATATCAAATCTTATGTTCCAAGATCGAGATGTATATTTAAGTCCATAAATGGATCTTTGTAGCTTGCAAAGCTTTTTCTCTTGACCTTGGGCTACCATCTGGTTGTACCATATAGATACACTCATCAAGATTTCGATTCAAGAATGTTGTCTTGACATCCATATGTCAAATCTCATAGTCATAATATGCGATGATGTAGAG
>SKCR01008657.1:0-23761 GCA_019454045.1 Zanthoxylum bungeanum
ATTCGCTCAAATTGCTGAGGAAAGGTTTTCGTCAGCGGATTTGCTTAATTATCGTTTGACGCGATTTACACGATCATCACATCACCACGATGTATGATCCGAACGAATCAGATGATATAGAAGTATATCTGGATCGTCGATGAGACCTTTAATTCCTTAGCCTATGCTGACGCCTAGCTCAGCTGCTAACAGAACTTTATCTAATCTAATTAGATTCATTTTCGATCCAAATGGCTTCTATTGCTGCCTCAGCTCAGCTGCAGCAATAATCCGCATTTGTTGTTTATTCGGCAACAGTTATCTTGCTCGGAAGATTTCCAGCTCACTGTCCCGTTATTCAATACTTTATAGTACCGCAGTATTTAATCGTTTGGAAACTTGCTGCAGTGATCCCAATCACTTCAAGTTCTCCTTCTCCATAGTAAAAGATAGCATCTTTAGTTCTCAGAGATACTAACAGATGTTCTTAACTTCAATCCAGTGACTATCACTTGGATTGACCCGATTGTGACTCCATATGCTCGAAGCGTATGAGACACCAATACAAGTACATTTTAAATGTACAATTTCCCAGAGAGTGTAACAAACTCCAAATCTATCCCAGTAGATCTTTATTCCTTGAATAAAGGTTGTTACTCCCCAGAATTCTACGGAGAATTTCTTATGAAGAATATCTATGAAAGCCAAGCTTTCACCAATTGCTTTATGGGAATTTCACTGTCAGTGCGCTCTCCCACTAACCTCCTTATATACACAAGAATTATTTAGCTTTGAATCAAATCATAAACCATTATGATTATTTCAAAATAACAGTTCCAAGAACCTTATGCTTGCATCAATCCAAACATGGATCGAATAACCCGCAAACCTTGTTTGTCTGTTATATAAAATCGTCAGGATGTGTAAACATCCTCCAAAAGGTTTCCTTTCAAGGAAAGCGATTTTTGATTTGTAACTGACATATTTCATAAATGAAATATACAGTTATCAACAAGCATCTTCAAAATGGATTTACCATGGCAACAGGTAAAAGGGGTTGAACCGTTATTAACACAATGTTGATAACGATACCTTTCCGTCAAAACCTTAGGTTTGCACGTTGGTATGTTGCCTTCCATGTATGTCTTCCTTGAAGACGTTTAATGTACCATAGGCACAATGCCTTGTGGTACAACAACTAGTATCCAAAATAGTTGTCATACATGGAATTCATTTCGGATTCATGGCACTTTGCCATAACATGGAGTCGATACCTCGTATCACTTCCTCTAAACGTAGTCGGATGGTACACCACCATAAGATTGACATCTTTATGAGGTGAGATCAGAAACCCATACCCTAGGTTGTTTTTCTGACTCTATCCGATCTACTAGGTTCTTGTGTATTTGAAGATTAATGGTATAGTTTCATCATAGATGAACTATTTGTGTTCCATTAAGGACTTCGTGCCTTGAACAGTGTTACTCCGATTTTCATCGAGTATCACTATCCTCCCACTGACCACTGCATATCGGTATTCCTCTCAGGAAAAACCGCATGGTGAGCAACAATCACATTGTTCTCATGTGAGATTTATAAGTACTATACTTAAGGTTTCCCTTAGGATAACCTATATTGGCACTTATCCAATTTGGGTTCTTAGTTTGGTATCATCCAAACGCTATGCCTGGCATACCCAAATTATCAGGAATGAGAAACCTCGTTTCTTTCCTATTCATATCCTATATGATATCTGTCAAACAGATTTATATGGAACCTTATTCTAAATAAGTTTTGCACTATTTTTCGTCGAGCCTCTAACCCTCTGTCGAGTACTCGGGAAACCGTGTTTCCTAGTGGGCTAGGATCCCGTTAAATATCACACAATCTTGACTTTGGCCAACAAATTGTATGATAATTAACTAGGTAGATCTCGAAGATCAATTGGATCTCATCCAACTCCTAGATCCAGTAGGTGGACATCCAAGTCCCAAACATATATCTAATATATGCCTATACATCGAATGTATACCCTAACCTTTTTCCTCTGAATCAACTAGGCCTTGGCTTTGGCACAACAAACCTAGTGATCCCAGTCAAGCGCGGACCCATTGACATGGAAGCTTCGTAATCAATGTCAATGGACAAGAAGTGGTCTTGACTTTGGCCAACAAACCACAATTTGGACACGACACCGATATGGAACAAAGCCTCGTGATTAAAACACATCTTCGACGGACAAGGGCTTGACTTTGGCCAACAACCCCTACCATGAGATCCCCGGATAAGTTGGCAGTAAATACGGTCGTCGGAGTATCCGAATCACGTACGTACCAAGTACTACGTTTTACCGATTTACGAGACAAGGTCGACTCCTAGCAAAGCACCAAGTCTACCTAATTCTCCGGACATATCCATTTAAGAATATTAAGATCTGTATCAAGCATAGTATACTATTGTATTGTGCATATCGGCCCAGTATCGGATAGTCACGTGCTAGGCCTGGGGCTGGATAAGTGTCTGCCCCGTACGAAGCACATGTCGGATGTCTGGTAACTAGTCTCTATAATCGGATATACATGAGCTTGTCATAATATCCCGATGGCCGCGCAGCACTTAAGAGCACTAATACCGTATCCTGCGTGACATCATCTCCACTATGACTGGAGTGATACTTCCGTCTTGACATCACATCCAATACACTATGACTCTTTGATAAACCCAGAAGTGGTGTACGCAGAACCGGTTAAAGCCTCTACCACCAGGACCAAAGTCTATCGATTATCGTAAGTATTAGCGATGTAAGTCTCAGGTTAAGACTATACACACCTACCTTGATTTCGGCCTCCCATAGACACATAGTCATAATACCAATGGGATTCGAAGGGTCTATCCAGAGCGAAGCTGTTTCCCGTACCATCGGTGAAACACGACCTCCTATCGAACTTGCATAAGTATCCAATACTTATATATATGAGAACTATGCCGTTGTGCCCTCACAACGCACACAAGTGCAATACTAGCCTATTCCGCATTATCGATGTCCAGTCTCGATAATACTCCAGCTAAGGATATTTAATGATTAATCCTTCGGGGACTGATACTGTCTCATATCATTCTCAGTCCAGGAACTAATCATAGGGACCTCTCTTCATTTATATATCTTTGGTGATCTAATCAAAAATGATGAGAGTGCAATTTCCTTGTCACATAGTCAATTTGCTACAACAACACAATGATCTGTGCAAATAGTGACGCTATGGGTCATTTTGTCCAACAGATACGTCTCGCACTTATCATTTCTAAGGTTTCTCCCTACAGCAAACAGTGTCATCACCAGACATATGCTTCACTATCGAGGACTTCTCTCTCTCTTTCTTTTCTCTTTTTTTTTTTTTTTTTTTCACTCATTCCACTGGAATTCTTCCTCTCGACTGCTGATAATATGGGCTTCGCCCCCTGATATTCCTTCTTGAAACTGATACTGGCGTGTGCCTCAACCCTGGGACTCGACGAGCGGAAAATATATCAATATTTACCGCACCTTTTACTTAATATTTTGTTTAGTTTCTCTGGTTTGATGAACGTTTTGATATGTTTTAGTTTATTTTTCAGATAAAATAATATTGGGACACAATAAAATCATTTAGGATGAAATATGGGTCAAATAAGGGCAAAAATTGGACTTGACATATTAATTTTGGAGATTGGAAACTTGAAAGGGCATTTTAACGAAGTGCAGTTTTGGAAATTCCAATTTTGCGCATCTGTCGTATTTTGGGCATAAGGTTTTATTCTGATATCGTATTGAGCTGATTCAAGTTTAAAATTAAAGAGGACTCGAAGATCTACAACTTTGAAAAACAAAATAATTTCGAATTCTGAATATTTCATGCCCGAAATTTATTAACCATACAGAAGTGTGTTATGTGTAATTATTAAAGTCACTTTCAATCATTTTCAAAGCAAAAAAATAAATTAATAAATAAATAATAAAAATTATCAAATCACCACCAAACATAATAGGGAATTAGTGGATCAATTAATAATGGATTTTGTGGAGCAATCAATAATGGATTTGGTGGATGATTTGATGGAGGAAAAATTTTGCTTATAAATACCAAGCCATTTCATTTGTAAATTCATATTTTCTTCTAAGGAATTCCTTAAGAATACTAAGATGATTGTAACTTGTTTGTTTATTTACAGCTTTCCGTAATTAATTTCCGCTTTCGCACTTTCTTTTCTTTAATTTTAGTTTTACTTTCCGCAATTCACTTTTACGCACAGTACTTTTCTTTCTTTAATTTTCAGTTTTTACTTTTCAGTAATGAGGAGGTAACTCCCATTTGCTGGGGTAAAAGGTAAAACTTTTATTACTATATTTAGATTAATCTCCCTTAATTATAATATATAAACTAGTTAAAACCTGACTTAACGACGATACCGCCATATTGGTCGGTTGGTAATTATTTAAATTGGTTTTAACCTGACTAAACTGGATACCGCCTGATTGGTCGGTTGGTAATTAATTATTAATTTGACTTAATCTGGATACCGCCTATATGGCTGGTTGGTAATTAACATGCAAAGTTAATATATTATATTAAAGGAGATATCTAAAATAAAAGTAATAAAAGTGGATCCTTTTACCTCAGCATTTTCTTTTATTGTACTTTTACTTTATTTACTTTTTAGCAATTTACTTTCAGCATTTACTTTTCAACAATTTACTTTCAGCAATTTACTTTCAGCATTTACTTTTCAGTAATTTACTTTCAGCATTGACTTTTCAGCATTTACTTTCAGTCATTTACTTTTCACCAATTTACTTTCAGCATTTTACTTTAAGTCTTTTATTTTATTTAAGTTTTTACTACCCGTAAATATGTGTCATAACTAAGCCAGTTATCTGGGGTTGTGATGAATTCTAATATCACCGGTTTATAAGGGGTTATTTTATAGTTTGGGTAATTTAAAGGTTTACTTATTAAGTCTTAAGCTTAATGCTTCTTGTTATCTGATCACCAATAAGATTGATGTGGAAAATCTAAAATAAACTTGACAAAGGAATTTTAGACTTCAGCCTTAGACTTAATAGCCCACGATCTTCCTTGAGGATAGATAACCCTTTAATAGATTTCCTTACAGGATAGACATATACCTGTCGGGTGGGGGTAGCCATAATTGGAACTTAAACTTAATGAATCCAGATAATTTGGTTGACATAGACATATGGTTCAATTGGGTTCAACATAGGCTTTTGCATAATTTAGTGTTCCAGGTTAGTAAACCGATTTATTACACAAACATGAAATAACCACTGCATCTTTTAAAAGATATTAGAAAGATTCACAGCCCTAGATAGTTTTTAATATTGAATTTTCTTAAACCTACTTTTGTGCAATTTTATTTACTTGTTTTTAAATTTAGAATCATCACCATTTCAAATCAATCAATCAACTTGTTAGATACTAGTAATCATTTGACCCCATAAAATTAATAGATTAGATATTAAGTCCTCGTGGGATCGATACTTTTTATACTACTTGAACGATACGTACGCTTGCGTTATACATGTGTGTTTACGCCGGTCAAGTTTTTAGCGCCGTTGCCGGGGACTTATTTATCTTTCACTATTAGTTTTAAGGTTAGATACCTTTACTTGTATCTAATTTTCTTTTTTACTTATTGTTTTTGTTTTCTTGTGTTTCAGGTTCTCAAAAACTACATGAGATGAACCAGAAGCTTTGAACTCCAACCGCTTGACCCAGAGATTGAAAGAACCATCAGACAGATGAGAAGGGAAAGGCGAGAAGGCCAAGAAACAATTATTAACATGGAACATGAACCTTTGAACGTTGCACCACCAATTCCCATTCGAGACAGAACCATTCTGGTGGTTGACAGACTCATTTCATGTATTTTACTTCCTCCCTTACCAGCAAATGCATGTGACATCAAAACATGCATTCAGATGATTCAGCGGTCAGTTCAGTTTGGGGGGAATACAACTGAAGATCCTAATGCCCACATCAGCAACTTCCTGGAAGTTTGCGGCACTTTCAATTACAACCGAGAAGCTGAAGAAGCAATGAGACTGTGTATTTTCCCATACTCCTTAAAAGACAGAGCTAAAGCTTGGCTACATTCACTACCAGCAGGTTCCATCACAACTTGTAACACCTTAGCCACCAAATTTCTTGCAAAGTACTTTCCACTAGCCAGAACTGGAAAGCTGAGGAATCACATCATATAATGGACTTTCTGGACTGATGAGAACCACAATCGATGCTGCTACTGGAGGAGCTTTAATGGAAAAAGGAGAAGATCAAGCCTGGGACCTAATCGAAGAAATGGCCAATAACAATTCCTTGTGGCCAACAGAAAGGAGCATGATCCAAAGAATTGCAGGAATTTATTAAAGTGGAGCCAATACAGCAGTCAACGCCAAGTTGGATCAGATATGCAAATTCATGGAGACTCTCAGCACTGGATCCACAAGTTCACCATATGGAGGAGCACCAGAACCAAACCAACTTGAAGAGACGGTGAATTATGTCAACAATTTCAACAGACAGATGAACAATCCATATTCCAACATCTACAACCCAGGGTGGAGGAATCATCCCAATTTTTCATGGAGCAACAATTCAGGACAACAGCAGAACTATCCACCACCAGGATTTCAACAATAGTACAAAGGCCATGAACATGAAAAAGAACCAGAAATGAAAGAATGGATTGCAGAGATGTTCAAAAAGCAACAAGCATCATCTGATGCTATCTTTCAGAGCCAATCTGCCTCCATCAAAGCACTGGAGAATCAAATCGAACAACTGGCCAATGCTCAAAGTTATAGACCGCCAGGTAATCTTCCCAGCAACGCAGAACCCAATCCAAGGAACCGAGGGAAGGAGCAATGTCATGCCATCATTATAAAGCGGTACTGAAATCAATAAAGATGTTGGAGCCAAAACAACTGCTGAAGAAGTTCCAAAAGAAACAAAGCAACAAATGGAGGAAAAAGAAGCAAAGGAAAAAGAACAAATCACTCCACCTCCATCTTTTCCTCAGCGTCTTTAGAAAAACAAACTGGACAATTAGTTTGCTCGTTTCCTAGAGGTGTTCAGAAAGCTGCACATCAACATTTCATTTGCAGAACCCTTGGAACAAATGCCCAGCTATGTAAAATTCATGAAAGATATTCTTTCAAGACAACAGAGATTGGGAGATTACGAAATAGTAGCATTGACAGAACAATACAGTGCCATCATTCAGAGGAAGCTTCCCCCAAAGTTGAAAGATTCTGGCAGTTTTACCATTCCATGCACTATAGGAGAACATGACTTTGGTAAGGCTTTATGTGATTTAGGTGCTAGTGTTAACTTGATGCCTTTTTCTATTTTCAGGAAACTGCAGATTGGAGAAACAATGCCCACTTCAGTCTCTCTACAACTTGCTGATAGAACGCTCGTATTTCCAAAAGGCGTAGTTGAGGATGTGCTGGTCAAGGTTGACAAATTCATTTTCCCAGCAGATTTTATTATCCTTGATATGGAGGAAGACGCAGACGTGCCAATCGTCCTCGGGAGACCATTCTTGGCTACAAGTCGAACCATTATTGATGTACAAAAAAGAGAATTAACCATGAGGGTACATGACCAAGAGGTAACATTCAATGTTTTCAAGGCCATGAATTTCCCAGATGATGAAAAGAAAGAGGAATGTTTCAGACTTGATGTGATACACAGTACCATTCAGAACTCCAATGCAATGCAAAGTTCTACTGACAAACTTAAAACATGTCAATTGCTTGTGGAGCCTGAAGATAAAGCATCTTTTACACTGAAAAAGCCAATTCTTGCACTACAAGCAACAGAAGAGAAAAAGTTCCACCAGCTCAACGAATTAGAGGAATTTCACAATCAGCCTTTTGAGGATGCCAAATTGAACAAAGAAAAGGCCAAGAAGAGACATGATGAGAAGTTAGTGTGCATACAACTGGAACCAGTGAAGAAGGTACTGTTAAACAAATCAAGGGTGAAATTCTTCCCATGGAAGCCAAAATCACGGTGGTCAAGTCCATTTGTGATCACCAAAGTTTTACCAGATAGAGCCGTTGAGATACATGATCCTGACTCCAACAAAACTTTCAAGGTTAAAAACAAGCGTGCTGAGCACTACATGGGAGAATCATGTGAGCGAAAAAAAGAAAGTGTCACACTTTCAGATCCAGCCTAATGATCGAGAAGTCACGTCTAGCTGACGACTTTAAACTTAGCGCTAGCAGGGAGGCAACCCATGCAATCTGTGTATATACTGTGATCTGGTGTGTTTTATTTTTGTGTGTTTAATTTTTGCAGGTTAAGTCATTTCAAGATGGAAGAAGCTCTCGCAAATCTTCACAAGCAATTTCCTTCTCTCCCTCAAAAATCTCTGATAAAAGTCTACAAAGCTCGCTTGGAACGAATGAGACTACTGATGATCAAAGGTATTCCTACTGATATTCGTTGGATTATTGAAGCACGGGTCCGATTGGTAGGTGAGTCTTCTGACCCTTTTATTTCAAATCTGCCTGGTTTAGGAAGGAGCACCTATGCTAAAAACAGAAGAGCCAAAAGAATATGTGTTTGTTATAAATGTGCTCGTATGTTTTGTGATACTCATTGTCGTTCTTTAGGAATGATGTTTGATAATCGCGAAGATAAAATTAAATTCATTCGAGATGGCTTAAGTAAGGAGTCTGTAGATAATATATCTTCGACTCTTGAGATGCATCCCAATGGATATGTTCATATAGCCATTCGCAAATTACATACACAATTTCAAAAAGAAAGACAATAGTTAAGTCTCGGGAATCTGACTCAAAAAGACCCTGTTTGCCAATTTATAAGAAAATTGGATGGGAAGCTTGTCCCTGACGCATAGACATCAATCAAGCCACTACTTTTCTTGTACATATTATATCTCTTTGTCTTTTCCTAATAATTGTAATTTGTTTTGTTGTTTTCTTTTATTTTCTCCGACAGAATCAAGACTTTTTTGACTATCACAATTTATTTTACTATTAACTAATAATTGTCATTTGGCAGGTACTAGTGCTATTATTTTACTCACCCTTTTCAGGTGTTATAAATTCAACTCATCATTGCACTTTTGAAGACATCCAGAGTAAAACATGGAAGCCACTTCAAGAAGACGAGTTGAAAACATATATGTGTTTTGCGGTACTAGTGTTGGTGTTAAGCCACAATACGTAGAAGCAGCACATGAATTGGATGGAGTCTTAGCTGCAGGAATATGCACTTATTATATGGCGGAGGCAATCTTGGACTTATGGGATCGTTTCAAAAGCTGTACAGGAGGGAGGCAGTCACGTTTTGGGAATCATCCAAAAACCTTTGGCAGAGGCGAATCTTATTGGACCATCAAACGGAGATGAACTTATTGTGTCAGGTATGTCCGAGCGACTAGTGGAAATGATTAATCGTGCTGATGCATTTATTGCTTTGCCAGGTGGCTTGGGCACATTGGAGGAAATTTTTATAGTGCTATCTTGGGCGAACTTAAACATACACCAGAAACCAATTGGGCTGTTTAATGTTGATGGATTTTATGATTTTCTTTGTGTGTTTCTTGATGATGCTCGGAGAAATGGCTTCATGTCAAAACCTATGAAAGAACTCCTCTATACTGCCAGAACTGCTCTGGATCTAATAGACCAAATCTTAGCCTATGAACCACAAATTGAGCCTATCCTTTCAAAGATATAGGTATGAGGACGATCGTGGTAAGAGGCGTCGGATTAATCTGGATCTTAACCTTTAACTTTTCGTGTAGAATTTCAGCTAACCAGGTACTATCTTCCAAGCTCTTCTTCTACTGTTTAAGACATTGGGGATAATTTCTCATTTAGGTTTGGGGGAGGGAATTAGTTGATCAGTATCTTGTTTTTAGTTGTGTGCTGTTTTTATTTTTAGTCCAAATTTTTTTCGAAAAATACAAAAAATTGAAAATTTTTTAAAAATTACAAAAATATTTTGCGTTTTTGTTTTTATTTTGACTAAAAATGTGAAATTGGTAAGAGATAGCTGAGTAAGGAGTTTTCACTCCTGAGACGTATCTCAAACCTATTTCGGAACAAGTTAATTTTTGTTTATTTCCTTTTGAATTATTTAATTTGTGAATTCTCCATAATACTGACTAAAATGGATCTTCATATGCTCAGTTGGCAGGTATTATCAACATGCATAGTAACATACAGACATGAGTTGTAACTGAAAAGTTTATAATATTTAGTGCTCCAGTTTAATTGGAGAAAGCATATCAAAAAGTGATGGAGTAAAAAAAAACGTCTGAGATCCGAGTTATTAAGTCTGTAAGGGTGTTTTAACACCTAGTGCCCTAAAGCCAACTGGTTTGGGAGTCGCTGGCCCAAAGCTCGCTACATGGATCAAGGATGTTGCAAAAATATATATATCTGAAGTCTGAGTAATTAAGTTCGTATGGGTGTCTTAACACCTAGTGCCCTAAAGCCAACTGGTTTGGGAGCCACCGACCCAACACTCGCTACATAAATGGAAGATATTGTATATAAATAATAAAAAAAATCAAAAATCAAAGAAAAAATCAGAAAAATTATTCCATTGTTGCAAAAAAGTGTGAATTCTGATAAAACTTTCGGACAAAAATATTACTCTCTTATCAACTGCACTTGTGACTGCTGTGGGCAAAAATGAGTTGATTAATATTTTTTCGGCTGTGCATATGGAGAATGGTAAATATAATTGGAGAATTTACTTATTCAGTAATTTAGAAAGAAAGAAAACAAATAGTAACTTGGAGTAGAAGTTTCACCTGATTAGTCACTAACTTCTTTATTCTCTTTTCTCTTGTCTTTTTACTTTTGTGTGCATTAGTTTTATTATCTTTTTACTTTTGCAAAACGTTTGTGGGTATCGTTGCTGTAAGCCCTCACGAGACTATAACTCGTCCACTAGGGACACCTAGGGGTTTAAAGGCTTGTTGCATATGCTAAATGCAACCGTGATCCCTACGAAAGTGGCTTAGTTTAATTTTAATTCTTTCTTGTATTTTATTTTGTTGTTTTTCTGGAGGACTAGCAAAATGTTAGGTTTGGGAGTGTGACGAGCGGAAAATATATCAATATTTACCGCCCCTTTTACTTAATATTTTGTTTAGTTTCTCTGGTTTGATGAACGTTTTGATGTGTTTTAGTTTATTTTGCAGATAAAATAATATTGGGACACAATGAAATCATTTAGAACGAAATGTGGGTCAAATAAGGGCAAAAATTGGACTTGACATATTAATTTTAGAGATTGGAAACTTGAAAGGGCGTTTTAACGAAGTGCAGTTTTGGAAATTCCAGTTTTGCGCATCTGTCGTATTTTGGGCATAACTATTTACTCCGCTATCGGATTGAGCTCATTCAAGTTTCAGATTAAAGAAGACTCAAAGATATACAACTTTCAAAGACAAAATAATTTCGAATTATGAATATTTTATGCCCGAAATTGAGGAACCATCCAGAAGTGTGTTGTGTTTAATTATTAAAGTCACTTTCAATCATTTTCAAAGCAAAAAAATAAATTAATAAATGAATAATAAAAATTATAAATTCACCACCAAACATGATAAGCATTTAGTGGAGCAATTAGTGGAGCAATTAATAATGGATTTGGTGGATGATTTGATGGAGGTAAAATTTTGCCTATAAATACCAAGCCATTTCATTTGTAAATTCATACTTTCTTCTAAGGAATTCCTTAAGAATACTAAGAAGATTGTATCTTGTTGTTTATTTATGCTTTCAGTAATTAAATTCCGCTTTCGTACTTTCTTTTTTTTTAATTTTCGGTTTTTTATTAATGCAATTTACTTTTACGCACAGTACTTTTCTTTCTTTAATTTTCAGTTTTTACTTTTCAGTAATGAGGAGGTAACTCCCCTTTGCTGGGGTAAAAGGTAAAACTTTTATTACTAATATTTAGATTAATCTCCCTTATTATAATATATAAACTAGTTAAAACCTGACTGAACGAGGATACCGCCATATTGGTCGGTTGGTAATTATTTAAATTGGTTTTTTAACCTGACTAAACTGGATATCGCCTGATTGGTCGGTTGGTAATTAATTATTAATTTGACTTAATCTAGATACCGCCTATATGGCTGGTTGGTAATTATCATGCAAAATTAATATATTTTATTAAGGGAGATATCTAAAATAGAAGTTATAAAAGTGGATCTTTTACCTCAACTTTTCTTTTATTGTACTTTTACTTTATTTACTTTTCATTAATTTACTTTCAGCATTTACTTTTCAGCAATTTTCTTTCAGCATTTACTTCAGCATTTACTTTTCAGTAATTTACTTTCAGCATTTACTTTTCAGCATTACTTTCCGTCATTTACTTTTCAGCAATTTACTTTTCAGCATTTTACTTTATGTCTTTTATTTTATTTAAGTTTTTACTACCGTAAATATGTGTCGCAACTAAGCCAGTTATCTGGGGTTGTGATGAATTCTAATATCACCGGTTTATAAGGGGTTATTTTATAGTTTGGGTAATTTAAAGGTTTACTTATTAAGTCTTAAGCTTAATGCTTCTTGTTGTCTGATCACCAATAAGATTGATGTGGTGGTAAATCTAAATAAACTTGACAAAGGAATTTTAGGTTTCAGCCTTAGACTTAATAGCCCACGATCTTCCTTGAGGATAGATAACCATTTAATAGATTTCCTTACAGGATAGACATATACCTGTCGGGCGGGGGTAGCCATAATTGGAACTTAAACTTAATGAATCCAGATAATTTGGTTGACATAGACATATGGTTCAATTGGGTTAAACTGGGTATTTGCGTCTGACCATCGACAGAGGCTTTTGCATAATTTAGTGTTCCAGGTTAGTAAACCGATTTATTACACAAACATGAAATAATCACTTCATCTTTTAAAAGATATTACAAAGATTCACAACCCTAGATAGTTTTTAATATTGAATTTTCTTAAACCTACTTTTGTGCAATTTTATTTACTTGTTTTTAAATTTAGAATCATCACCATTTCAAATCAATCAATCAACATGTTAGATACTAGTAATCATTTGACCTTATAAAATTAATAGATTAGGTATTAAGTCCTCATGGGATCGATACTTTTTATACTACTTGAATGATACGTACGCTTGCGTTATACATGTGTGTTTACGCCGGTTAGGACTCATCCCCGAAACTATACTGATATGGGCCTCAACCCTGGGACTCATCCCCGAAACTGACTTATATGGGCCTCAACCCAGGGACTCATCCCCAAAACTAATACTGGTTAATTTCTGAAACTGACTATACTGTTGCTGCTTCTGATTGGCTTGTCTTTGCCGCTTTCTCTTTTTTCTTCTTCGAAACCTGTGAATACAAAACAAAACAAACACCGAAAAAAGAATGCAAAATACGTTACGTGTATGCATGCATGCGTGAATGAGTTTCCTATCCCATTGGGTTAGGTCTTCCGCCAATTCCCTTGGTGACTTCTCGGTCTTCTCTTCCTCAGGCAAAGTACTGCTTCAGTCTATCCACATTGATCGGCTAGGTGAACTCATTCTCTTCCAAATCTGACAGTCTCACTACCCCCATTTCCTAATTTCTGAATGGCTATCCTGTCTTCTCTACTTGCTTCTTCTGAGGATTCCCCATGTTCTAAACATTGCTGAGTATCATAGTACTAGGGTTGAATGCTTTTGTCAAATATACTCATGTTGCAGGTTGAAAGGAAGAGACTCAGGCAAGTAAGCGAAAAAAACTTCTTTATTATCATTAAGAAAAGGTTTGAACAAATAGAAGAAATTAATGTCTCTATTAAAATGTAGAATTGCAATCAAATAAGTTAGGAAGAACAGTCTCATCATCCATAGCATTGCCTTCTTCCTCGACCTATGTTTCTTCACTGTTGTCATCCCTTATCCTCATGAAAGAAGCTGGGTGGTTGAGAGCTTGGAGGACGAAGATTTCGGGTAGGCCGGAGTTGATCATGTAGGTGGGTGGTGGAACAGAGTGGTAGTTAGGTAGAGGATTTCTGTGTGTGTTGGGTTGTTCTCTTTCTGGGTCAGGTATTTTATGGGAGTTAATGAGGTTTTGGATCTCATGCCTAAGGCGAGTGCAGCTGTCAGTTTCATGACCTCTTCTCCGATGGAAGTGGCAATACAAGCTTAGGTCAAGGTTGGGTGGCACAGGGTTTGGAATTGGTTTAGGCTCTAAGGGTTATAGAAGTCCTTACGCCTTAGCTTTTCTAACACCGTTGAAAGAGGCTTACCAAGGTTGGAAAATCACCTGTTTTTTTATGGCAGTAACCTCAGCGGTAGCGGGCATGGTCCCTGAAGGCCCCTCAATATTCCTTCTATTCTGGCTATAGAACTTTCTGTTTTCAGCCTCCTATTCTTAAATATCCATGACAGTTTCCCTCAACTGTCGAAAATCCGCAATCATCGAAGTCATCCTCCTCAGCTTACCATAAATAGAGGGCTTGGTGCCCTTGATGATCATTTTGATCTGGTCCTTCTCCGAAGGCTGAGTATGCTGGCTTCTCCAGCGATCCACATAGTCTTTGAAGCTTTCCTCCGGCTTCTGCTTGGTATTCTCCAAGTCACGAAGTGACAAGTCGATCTCCAAGTCCGTGACATACTGTTTTAGAAAGGCATCTGCCAATTCCCTCCAATCTTCCTTAACCTTTCTCTCAAGGCTATGGTACCACACTACCAGTGCAACCTCAAGCGATATCCCGAACATCTTCTGAACTTGGCGCTGTGATAGGCCCACTGAACTCATTACCGAGACATATTGCCGGAGATGGACCCTTGGGTCCCCATTTCCATTGAATTTGGCTATGTCAGGCATTTTAAACTGAGCTGGTAGCTGCTCCTCAAAGGTCATCGCATCATAATCCAATAAATCCTCATGTTTCCCCATTAGTTTGTGGGTAACTAACTCTATCTGATCACAGAGTTTCTGTATCTCCGCCTGAGACCCGGCTATTCTCCCTGCGGCATATTCAGCCATATCATCATCAAACACAGGGGCATCATCATTCAATCCACTCGGAGGGCCATTACGCCTCTCATTTTCAGATCCTCCCGCAGCGCGGGGCACAGCCATATTAGACACAACGGCAGTCAAAGCTTGCAGTTGTTCAGTAACTTTGGTGAGATTGGCTTCAATCTGATCCATGCGAGACCTCTCGTTGACTGATTCACTCATGTTTACTGACGGCCTTTTGATTAGTCTCCCCTCTTCCCTAACCCAACGGGAATCTATGGTGTCTTTTAAGATCGTGTGTCAGTGCATATGCATGCAACACGTGTAACATATAAGCCCATAAAAAAATCATACTAATTCGCCCATTATCATTTTAAACCGTTCGATCATACTATTGCGCGGTGAAAACTTGTCCCAGTTGAAAAGGCCCAACAGGTTTACACTTTTGCGATAACATGGCCAAACGACTTCAAATTATAAGAGGCCCAAACATAAAATGGCCCATCATCATTTTAGAAGCTTTTGGCCCGATTGTCAAAGGACATGAACTCGTCCTAGTTTAAATGGCCCAACAAGTTCATATCTCTTGACAGAAAGTCCAACTAGATCCAAATGACGACGGTCCAAAGCATAAATATAAAAAATAACTTCTACTAGTTCTACGACTAAAGTTCACACGTGGGTTTACGGGAGTGCGGGCAAAGACTCTCGCTGACGAAGGATTTCCCACAACTAGGACTCCCCACTCAAGGGTTCGAGCGACCAAGTGAGCGCACCATTTTTATACCTTAAGGTACATGCCAACGAGTTATGGTGTGTGACTGACTCTCAAATGGATTTCCCATTGTAGATTCCCTAGAGAGAGGGTGGAGCGAACTCTCTTAAATACCCAAGTCTCTTAGGCTCTTATCGCTTTGGTGACATGAATAAACAACAAGTCCTCCAAATTAGTCTGTCACAACGAGCTACGGGTAATGATTACCTATGTGCCATCACAGCTTTTCCTTATAGAAAGGTAGTGAATGAATGAAGACACCAAACCATCACCTACCCTTAACAATGCCTTTGATTAAACCCATTCAACCCACTACAGACACGGTCAACTAAAGCACAAATCACAAACATTACAAGACATTATTTCGGTTCTCTATCCCCAGTGGAGTCGCCAGACTGTAGGACACAGAAATCGGCGATGCTGTTCTAGGCTCGAGGCCTAGTTGGGAGTACGGAATAGCCCGCGGGGGAACAAAACCGGAGAAATAACATGGAGTCGCCACTCGGTGTGAACCGGGAAAATGATTTAAGGCCGCACTCACCCCTCGCAAGGGAAGACCTCAAACCGTTGGGTTCGGAAGGGTCCCTTACTTATGCACTTGTAATGAAATAATTTGTGCAATAACTTAACCGAATCTATGCAACATATATTCCCAAGAGTATTCTATTTCTACGTTCACGTGCATAAAAGTAAATCCTTTATTGAAGTTCGCATGCTTTAAAAGTAATGTTAGACATTATGACCCATAGCGTCACTGTTTTGTAAATGATATTGTATTATTGTACAAAATCAACTATGTGATAATGAAATTGCCTTTTTCCGTTTTGTAAAATTATTTACTTTGATATATTAATGGCAAAAGTCCATATGATTGGTTCCGTATTGAGATGATATGAGACAGTATCAATATAAAAGGTTTAATCATTAAATATCCCTAGTCGGAGTTATCGAGATCGGACATCGATAATGCGGAATAGACTAGTATTGCACTTGTGCAAGTTGTGATGGCACAACGACATAGTTCTCATATATTTAAGTATTGGATGCTTATGCAAGTGCGATAGGAGGTTGTGTTTTACCGATGGTACGGAAAACAGCTTCGCTCTGGATAGACCCCGCGGAATCCCATTGGTAGTATGTCTGCGTGTCTATGGGAGGCCGCATCAGGGTAGGTGTATATGGTCTTAACCTAAGACTTGCATCGCTAGTACTTGCGACAATCGGTAAACTTTGGTTTTGGTGGTTCGGGGCTTTAACCGGTTCTTTGTACGCCTCTTCTGGGTTTATCGATAATCGTAGTGTACTAGATGTGATGTCAAGATGGAAGTATCACTTCAGACATATGGAGATGATGATCACACTGGATAGAGAACTAGTACTCTATAAAAGGTTGCAACCGTCGGGACAATATGACTAGGTCAGGATTGTCCGATTTAAGAGACTAGTTGTTTGATGTCCGATATATGTTTCGTACGGGGCAGGCACATTTCCAGCCCTAGGCCTAACATGTGATCGTCCGATACTGGATCGATGTACGCGATACTACGGTATACTACGCTTGATAAAGATCTAATATTCCAATAAGAATATTCTGGTGAATTGGGTAGGCATGGCGCTTTGCTAGAAGCCAACCTTGTCTTGTAAATCGGTAAAAACGTAGTACGAGGTACGTACGTGTTCGGATTATCCGACGACCGTATTTACTGCCAACATATCCGGAGATCTCTTGGGTCGCTTCCTGAAGATTCACCTATGATGTTTGATTCGAACTTTATTAATCTTGGATTAATTACGGAGAAACTTTATCTTGGATAAAATGCCTTATTAGGAGAGAGAACGATTAATTTGGAATTAATCGATAAAATAATATATTCGATATATTAAACGAAATTAGATTTCGACGCGGAATTAAAATCGGATTTTAATTCGGGCAAACGAATTAATTTAGAATTAATTCATTAGCAATGTGAATAGTAATTTCGCTAGGCGTAATTATTTAATTCATGTCGCGACGGAAATTCGTTAATTCGGAATTAGCGAAACCGAGCCCGAAAATGTTTGCGGACACATTCGTATTTTGAAACGAGTGGGACCCGCAAATCACATCGCGAAGTCTCATCACTTGACACGACTAGTTGATGGATGTATCTAGTCACCTTTATGGGATGATACATTGTCACTATTCTCAATGTAAGTTGGTGAGGCCATTTAATGGCCTTTTGGGAGGGAAAACCTTTTCACGGTTTTTGAAGGGTTTTTTACCAAAATGTTTTGGTAATTGTTATTATCATCATTTCACGTTTTTGAAACAGTAAAAAAAAAGTGAAAAAGAAAATCAAAAGGCCTCTCTCCCTCTTCTTCTTCTTGCTCACGCCGTGAGCTTTAACAAGGTAGAAAATTGTTTTTCATTTCTCCATTTTTGCTAGCACAATGAAGGATCAAAGGAGGTGATAGGGAAACAACCTTGGAGCTTGGAACACTTGAAGACTGGAAGCTTCTCTCCCTTTATGCTCTTGGCCGAAAGTTTCCACCTTGAAGACTCAAGGATTTTTCTTCATCAATTTTCGTCACAAGCTTTGTAAGTATGATTCCGCCATGCTTCAAGCTTTGCATGTATAAATCATGTGTTTCAATGGCTTATACTTTCTTTGGGACTAATAATAGAAACCTACAATGGTATCATAAAGCCATGTTTAAGCATGAAATACATTAGGGTTATTTGGGGAAAATTGATTGAAGCATGTTCTTGTGAAATTTGATGATAAAGTATGCTTATATGTATGTAATATGATGTAATACATGATCAATTTTGAGAAAAATGCATTGGATGATTTTTCCCCAAAATGGTTGCTTTGGCCGAATGTGGAGGTGCTTCCACTGGTTTGGAATTTTTCATGCACAAGTTCATTAGATGACTTAAGTATGATTATATGTATGATATATGATGTAATACATGATCAATTTTGAGAAAAATGCATTGGATGATTTTTTCCCCAAAATTTATGCTTTGACCGAATGTGGAGGTCCTTCCACTGGATTGAAATTTTTCATGCACAAGTTCATTAGATGACTTAAGTATGATATATGTATGAAATATGATCTTATACATGATCAATTTTGAGAAAAATGCATTGGATGATTTTTTCCCCAAAATTGTTACTTTGACCGAAAATGGAGGTCCTTGCACTGAATTGGAATTTTTGTGTACAAGTTCATTAGATGACTTAAAAATATATACGAATAATAGATTAGTGATTCAATTGGATTGAAAAACAAATCGAACCACAAAAATCCCTCTTGGCCGAATGCAATATGACATGTTAAAGGATTTGATTCTTGTTCAAATAAATGTTGGACATATGTTTTGAACAAGTGATGATTAATAAATTAAATTGGTGTTTTTGAAATATTTTTGTTTAATGAATTAATCATGGATTTACACTTTAATTAATTGAATTTTAAAATTTGGAATATTAAAATTTAATTAATGGGCTTTAATGTTTAATTGGGCCTTATGGGCTTGAAATTGATTTTATGGCATTTAAGGGTGATTCCTTATTTGGGCTTGGTAATTGGGTTTGACCCACATTGACCAAAGCCCAAGCCTTATAAATCAATTGAAAGCCCATCGGACTTTAATTAAACAAACATTGGATGTTAGTTGGCTTGGAGACCCAATTAGATAAGATTTAGAATCTAAGTCTTTAAAAGCACATTAAAAGTGTAAACATTTAATTTGGAATTAAATAAAATTAAATTAGTATTGAATACGACTTAATTGGATTTAACAAGTAGTTCGATATAATTCGTGAATTCGTACCTTATGTACTTATTCTCAAACGAGTTAGACTCGCGCAAAATCAAACCATTGTTTGAACATTGGATGATCACTTAAACAAAGACTAATTAATTGGATTTGATTGGTTGTATAGCATGTCTTGATTGAATATATATGTATGTGATGAATGAATAGTGTATATCGGATGGATATTAGAAGGAAAGGGTAATTTTAGAAATTATTGTAAATTTAGAATTTATAAATTGGACCTGCGTGTCCAGCCTTATCTCTTTTATCTCTTTGTATTCTCTTCTCACCTAATCCCCCTCAATGTATATGAGGTTTCTCTTATTGTATTATGTAATTGGGTAGAAGTAGAATATTGCTAGCGGGGAGAGGAAATAGAGTGATTTGTTCTAGGAACAAGTTGTTTTATATATCCATCTGTATATCACTATTAATTTACTTTACGCACTTTATGATGTTTTAGAAGCATGCTTAAGGGTGTATGATGATGAGACCTAACAAAGATAATAAATTGGTTGCCAATTACGCAAAAATCCCTCAATTTATATTAAGCGATTATCCTTCCATTGAATGATTCTTGTTCAAGATCCAAAATTGGCATTGGTTTGTTGGCCAAAGTCAAGACCTTTGTCAATTGAGGATGTACTTGAATCATGAGAGTTTTGTTCCACATCGGTGTCTTGTCCAAGTTGTGATTTGTTGGCCAAAGTCAAGATCACTTCTTGTCCAACGACATTGATTACGAAACTTTCCTTCTCAATGGGTCCCGCTTAACTGGAATCATTAGGTTTGTTGTGCCAAAGCCAATGCCTAGATGATTCGGAGAAGATATGGTTAGGAAAATGTATTAGATACATTGGCATAAGTAATATACATATGTTTTGGATTTGGATGTCCACCAAACCGGATCTAGGAATTGGATGGGATCCAATGATCTTTGAGATCTACCTAGTTAAATAGCATACAATTTGTTGGCCAAAGTCAAGGGTGTGTTGTTATTTAACGGGATCCTAGCCCACTAGGAATAGGATTTCCCGAGTTCTCAACAGAGGGTTAGAGACTTGATGAAAATAGTGGGACCCATTGACAAGTAAATCCTATATTGAAGTTCGCATGCTTTAAAAGTAATGTTAGACATTATGACCCATAGCGTCACTGTTTTGTAAATGATATGTATTATTGTACAAAATCAACTTGTGATAATGAAATTGCCTTTTTCCATTTGTAAAATTATTTACTTTGATATATTAATGGCAAAAGTCCATATGATTGGTTCCGTATTGAGATGATATGAGACAGTATCAATAAAAGGTTTAAAATTAATATCCCTAGTCGGAGTATTATCGAGATCAGACATCGATAATGCGGAATAGACTAGTATTGCACTTGTGCAAGTTGTGATGGCACAACGGCATAGTTCTCATATATTTAAGTATTGGATGCTTATGCAAGTGCGATAGGAGGTTGTGTTTTACCGATGGTACGGAAAACAGCTTCGCTCTGGATAGACCCCGCAGAATCCCATTGGTAGTATGTCTGCATGGGAGGCCGCATTAGGGTAGGTGTATATGGTCTTAACCTAAGACTTGCATCGCTAGTACTTGCGACAATCGGTAAACTTTGGTTTTGGTGGTTCGGGGCTTTAACCGGTTCTGTGTACACCTCTTCTGGGTTATCGAGAATCGTAGTGTACTGGATGTGATGTCAAGATGGAAGTATCACTTCAGACATATGGAGATGATGATCACACTGGATACAGAACTAGTACTCTATAAAGGTTGCAACCGTCGGGACAATATGACTAGGTCAGGATTGTCTGATTTAAAGAGACTAGTTGTTTGATGTCCGATATATGTTTCGTACGGGGCAGACAACATTCCAGCCCCAGGCCTAACATGTGATCGTCTGATACTGGATCGATGTACGCGATACTACGGTATACTACGCTTGATAAAGATCTAATATTCCAATAAGAATATTTCTGGAGAATTGGGTAGGCATGGCGCTTTGCTAGAAGCCAACCTTGTCTTGTAAATCGGTAAAAATGTAGTACGAGGTACGTACGTATTCGGATTATTCGACGACCGTATTTACTGCCAACATATCCGGAGATCTCTGGGGTCGCTTCCTGAAGATTCACCTATGATGTTTGATTCGAACTTTATTAATCTTGGATTAATTACGGAGAAACTTTAACTTTATCTTGGATAAAATGCCTTATTAGGAGAGAGACGATTAATTTGGAATTAATCGATAAATAATATATTCGATATATTAAACGAAATTAGATTTCGTCGCGGAATTAAAATCGGATTTTAATTCGGGCAAACGAATTAATTTAGAATTAATTCATTAGCAATGTGAATAGTAATTTCGCTAGGCGTAATTATTTAATTCATGTCGCGACGGAAATTCGTTAATTCGGAATTAGCGAAACCGAGCCCGAAAGTGTTTGCGGAAACATTCGTATTTTGAAACGAGTGGGTGTTGGACAATTATGACCCATAGCGTCACTATTTGTACAGATCACGATGTTGTTGTACAAATTAACTATGTGACAAAAGAGATTGTACTCTCATCATTTGTGATTAGATCACTTTAGATATATAAATGAAGAGAGGTCCATATGATTAGTTCCTGGATTGAGATGATATGAGACAGTATCAGTCCACGAAGGATTATCATTAAATATCCCTAGTCGTAGTATTATCGAGAGGACATCGATAATGCGGAATAGGCTAGTATTGCACTTGTGCGCGTTGTGAGGGCACAACAGCATAGTTCTCATATATTTGGGTATTGGATACTCATGCAAGTGCGATAGGAGGTTGTGTTTCACCGATGGTATGGGAAATAGCTTCGCTCTGGATAGACCCCTCGGAATCCCATTGGTATTATGACTATGTGTCTATGGGAATCCGAAATCAGGGTAGGTGTATTTGGTCTTAACCTGAGACTTGCACCGCTAATGCTTACGACAATCAATATACTTTAGTTGAGGTCGTCTAGGACTCTAACCGGTTCTGTGTACGCCGAAGCTGAGTATATTGAGAATCGTAGAGTATTGGGTGTGATGTCAAGACGGAAGTATCATCCAGTCATAGTGGAGATGATGTCACGCAGGATACGGTATTAGTACTCTGAGGTGCTGCAGCCATCGGGATATTATGACAGGTCATGTATATCCGATTATAGAGACTAGTTACCAGACATCCGACATGTGCTTCATACGGGGCAGACACATATCCAGCCCCAGGCCTAGCACGTGACTATCCGATACTGGGCCGATATGCACAATACTACGGTATACTACGCTTGATACAGATCTATATATTCCTGTAAGAATATTTCTGGAGAATTGGGTAGGCATGGCGCTTTGCTAGAAGCCAACCTTGTCTTGTAAATCGGTATAAACGTAGTACGAGGTACTTACGTGTTCGGATAGTCCGACGACCGTATTTACTGCCAACATATCCGGAGATCTCATGGGTCGCTTCCTGAAGATACACCAATGACGTATGACTCGCACTATGATTAATCTGGGATTAATTAGTAAAGAGAGAAGATTAATTTCTTAGAGAGAGAAAATTAATCTGGGATTAATTACGGAGATATTTTATCTCGGATAAAATATCGTTAAAGAGAGAGAACGATTAATTTGGAATTAATCGATAAATAATATATTTGAATATTATTAGAAATTGGATTCGACGCGGAGGAATTAAAATTAGATTTTAATTCGGGCGAAACAAATTAATTTAGAATTAATTCGTTAGCGACGTGAATAGTGATTTCGCTAGGCGTAATCATTTAATTACGACGCGACGGAAAATTCGTTAATTTGGAATTAGCGAACCCGAGCCCGAGAGTGATTGCGAGCGCATTCGTATTTTGAATCCGAGCGCGGCACGCAAGTCACTTCAAGCGTCAAATCACTAGTCGCATCACGTGTCAATCACTTGTCACTTTGAGTGATGTGACATGACATGATGTCACTTTAATAAAGTGACTTGATGTGAAAAGTAAAAAGTGATGGGAATAAAGTTGATATGACTTGTACCTTTTTGCTTTTGCTTTTTCTTTTGACTTTTGATTTAAAGTTTAATATAAATACTTTATTTATTTACTTGGTAAATTTTTTA
>SKCR01008658.1:0-23816 GCA_019454045.1 Zanthoxylum bungeanum
AACGGCAAAAGGCAATTTCATTATCACATAGTTAATTTTGTACAATAATACAATATCATTTACAAACAGTGACGCTATGGGACATAATGTCTAACAGGAACTTGTATACCAACCTGATGGTGACATGATCCAGGCCGACAACAAAGCAAAAGACCCATTACAAGTACCAGAAGGGCCAATTATGAGGCAGAGGACCAAAAGACTCAGAGAAGCAATGGCGAGATTAGTTCAGAGTTTTATGGCCGACTGCAACAAACAAATAGAGACGCATGTGGGCTTCGATGGAAAGGGCCCAAAGCCATTTCACTTGGCCCAAATCAGTTTAGAATAAAGCTTCCTAGGCATTTGAAGACTTAAAAACTTGGTATTTTTGTAATTTCGTATTTAGGGGCATTGTTGTCTTTATGCCTTTAGGGTTTCTTTTGTATCACTATTTAAGCTTTCTTTCTTTTTCATTTTGGGGGACAATCAACGAAATTTATAAAACTCAAAAGCTTAAAGCTTTGGCTATGGCCGAATTCTTGTAAGGGAGGGATTCCCCTTTTCAAGTTTGAATCGATTTATCTAAGTTTTGGCAAACTTAGTGGCGTCTCCATTGCTAGAAAAACACTACAAGGATTCATCTTAAAAGTTCTCAAGGGCAAGTTCTTTTTGGGTCTTCTTCGTGGCCTTGGAAGGTTTTGTTTCCACAAAATCAAATTCGCGGTTCTTGGGGTTCTGTCCGTTGCTTGGGGTTTGCTTGGATTTCGAATCCAAGTGGGTTTCTTGTCATTTGGTATCTAGAGCTCAGGGTTCCAAGGTCTGATTTTTCCTATCTTTTCTTTTTGTTTGATTCTGTTTTTATTTTCATTCTTGTTATTTTCGTTTAAGTTCTTGTTGGATCTTGTTTCTGTTTTCGTTTTGTTTATTTCTAGATCTGATTTTGTTGTGTTTTGCATATCAGTTCAGCTTTTATCATTTTCCAGTTCTGGGTTTTTATTCTGTTCTTCATATCAGTTCGTCATATACTTTCTGTTCTTTAGCATATGTTGAAGAAATAAGCATGTTCTTTGGCGGCTGTGTGATTTGTTTCTAAAACCCTAGTGAAGTCTGAAATCAGGCCCTGGAACTTAGCCTTTGAATTCAGACCCTAAAAACTTAGCCTTTGAAATCTGACTCTGAAATCAGACCCTGAAACTTAGTCTCTGAAATCAGACCCTGAAACTTAGTCTCTGAAATCAGACCCTGAAGATTAGACTCTAAAATCAGACCCTGAAAAATAACCTCTGAAATAAGACCCTGACCAGTAGCCTCTGAAATCAGACCCTGAAAAGTAACCTCTGAAATCAGATCCTGACCAGCAGCCTCTGAGATCAGACCCAGAAAAGTAACCTCTAAAATCAGACCCTGACCAAAAGCCTTTGAATTCAGACCCTGAAAATCAGCCTCTGAAATCAGAACCTAAATCAGCCTCTGAAATCAGAACCTTAATCAGTTACTGAAATCAGAACCTTAAACAGCTTCTAAAGTTATAAAAAAAAGGGACTTGAGTGATAGTGATCACTTGAGCAACAAAAAAAAAATTGATTGAATTTAGTTTGTTCCATATTATCATTTAGGTGCTCGTGGAGGGTATCCCATCAAAATTTCTATAGCGGTGCCAAATTTTCTCCCGAAATTGCATACGACCGTGAATTTGCATGCTTATTTTTTTCCATTGTGCTAATTGTTCACTTCTTTATTCCAAATACTCTAGTTTAAGTATTATTGATTGAGTCTCCGTCGTTGCTATTCCTGTTCGCATTTTGTTTCCACCTGTCCCATATATATTATTAAACCTTTGTGTTTCATGATGGCTTGAGGACTACATTTGGTTTGTATTCTTGGATTGAGTGTGATTCACATTTGAATTGAGGACGAATTCAAGAGTGGTAAAAGGCAGTGATTGTGAGCACAATATCGGGTAAAAGCCAATAGAGTGCAAACAAGAGTGGAGTGATATCATTCGAGTGTAAACACGTGAGATTGTGAGGATTTACATATTTGCTTTACTTTCTTGTTATTTCTAATCTGTTTGTTTAGTGTTGAGATGGCAGGTCTAAACATTGATGAAAAGCTTGAGGCTTTGGATAGGAAATTTACAGATATGATGGAGAACATGAATACTGCGTTGGAGAGATTGACCAAGAGTGTAGAGAGTATTCAAACTGGTAGCGGTCCCAAGCACCACCACCCCAGCCTATACCACCACCTCAGAATGTACCACCACCTCATAATGTGCCACTTCGACGTGTACCACCACAGTATGTACCACCAGATGAAGAGGAAGCTGGAAATGAATTTGATGATTCTGATGGTCTTGATGATGTGGAGGAGAGATTTCGGCCTGGGCATGATAGGAGGCCTAATAGGAGGTTTGATAGGAGGAATGATAGGAGGGATAGACGGTTTGATGATAGAGGTGCATTTGATGCCAGAAGAGGGGATTATGATAGAAGGGAATATGGTAGACGAGGAGATGTAGATGGTGATCTAGGTAGCATCAAGATCAAGATACCAACATTCCACGACAAGAATGATCCTGAAGCTTATTTAGAATGGCAAAAGAAAATAGAATTGATTTTCAACTGTCATCACTTCTCAGACGAGATGAAGATTAATCTGGCAACAATTGAGTTTACCGATTATGCTATGATTTGGTGGGATCAGCTTGTCTCTACTCGGAGGAGAAATTATGAGAGGCCGGTTCAGACATGGGCAGAACTTAGAGGTCTTATGAGAAAAAGATTTATACCCAGCCATTACTATAGGGAATTGTATCAGAAACTACAACATTTGTATCAGGGGACCAAAAGTGTTAAGGACTATTACACAGAGATGGAAGTTGCCATGATCAGGGAAAATGTAGTTGAGGATGCAGAAGCTACTATGGCACGATTTCTAGGGGGCTTGAATAGAGAGATTGCAAACATGGTGGAGTTGCATCACTATGTTGATTTGGAGGATATGCTTCACATGGCTATCAAGGTAGAAAGGCAACTCAAGAAAAGGTCAACATCCAGATTTGGTACTCAGGCTACTTCTACATGGAAGGGAAAATGGGTTCCGAATGAGAAGCGAGATGGAGGCTTTGACAAGCCTAGAGGGAGTTAGTGTGGAGGCTTTAATAAGCCTAGGGCCGACCCTAGTGCCAAGGGTAAAGAGGCTGCAAACCGAGCAAAACTAGACCAAAACTTGAGGGTGCAGCTGCTAGAACTAAGGATGTCAAGTGTTTCAAGTGTTAGGGCATGGGACACTATGCTTCACAATGTCCCAATAGGCGTACCTTAGTGATTGATAAAAAGAGTGGAGAGGTGTACTCTATCGATAGTCAGATCGAGAAGGAAATGCCAGAGTTGGAGGATGCTAGTGACCATGAGGGAGCTGCATACCTGCTGAATAACTTATCTTTAGTTGTCAAGTATGCTTTGAGTGCACATGTTGTAGAGGATGAGAGTGTGCAGCAGAGGGAGAACATATTCTATACTAGGTGCCATGTGAATGGCAAGGATGTAGTATGATCATAGATGGGGGCAGTTGTACTAATGTTGCTAGCACAGCTTTGATTGAGCAATTGGGGTTGAGTTGCTTGAGACACCCGAAGCCTTAAAAGTTGTAGTGGTTAAATGATTGTGGGGAAATAAGTGTGACAAAGCAGGTATTGTTGAGCTTTACCATTGGGCCATACACAAATGATGTCCTATGTGATGTGATACCGATGCATGCAGGACATATTCTTTTGGGCAGGCCGTGGTAGTTTGATAAGAAGGTTATTCATGATGGGTTCAAGAACAAGTACTCTTTCCAGCATAAGGGAAAACCCATTACATTATACCCACTTACACCTGCACAAGTCCATGAAGATCAGGTTAAGTTACAACTTGAGCGTGACAAAGAGAGAGCGAATGGAAATACCACATTGGGTGAGACTAGTGAGAGTGGTGTATCTGTGAGAAAAATAAGGCCAAGGCCGTGGGAGTTCCAAAGAGGAGTGTGAGTGAACGTGTGGGGGAAACAAAAAGGAGAGTTAAAAAAAGTTTCTACATGAGTGAGGGTGAAGCGAGGAAAGCGTTCAAGGCTAGCAAGCTCATGCTATTGTTAGTCTATAAGGAGCCTCATATTTATTTTACTAACTCTGACCTTTTGCTTCCTGTGTCTATTTCATCTCTTTTGCAGGATTACAGTGACGTACTAACATAGGACATACCTAGTGGGCTTCCACCCATTAGAGGTATTGAGCACCAGATAGACTTCATACCTGGAGCAGTCATTCCTAACAGACCGGCTTATAGGAGCAATCCCGAGGAGACAAATGAGCTACAAAGGCAAGTACAGGAGTTGATGGACAAGGGGTGTGTAAGGGAAAGCATGAGTCCTTGTGCAATACCAGTGCTTCTAGTTCCTAAGAAAGGTGGGACGTGGCGTATGTGCGTTGATTGCCGAGCTATCAACAATATTACGGTAAAATATGGTCACCTCATTCCTAGACTGTATGACATGTTGGATGAATTGCATGGTTCCAAAATTTTTAGTAAGATTGATTTAAAGAGTGGATACCATCAAATTCGCATGAGAGGGGGAGATGAGTGGAAAACTGCATTTAAGACTAAATATGGCTTGTATGAATGGTTAGTTATGCCATTTGGTCTTTCAAACACACCTAGCACATTTATGAGATTGATGAATCATGTTATGCGTGCATTTTTAGGTAAGTTTGTTGTGGTTTATTTTGATGACATCTTAGTTGACAGTAAAACAGTAGATGAGCATGTTATGTATTTGAAGCATGTTCTTGATGTGTTAAGACAAGAAAAACTGTATGCTAACTTTGATAAGTGCACTTTTTGTATGGATATAATTGTTTTCCTTGGATTTGTTGTGAGTGCAGATGACATTAAGGTAGATTTGGAAAAGGTGAAGGCAATTCAGGATTGGCCAACACCAACAACAGTGACAGAAGTCAGAAGCTTCCATGGATTAGCAAGCTTCTACCGTAGATTTGTTAAAGACTTCAGTAGTATTGCAGCACCACTGACTTAAGTAGTGAAGAAGACTGTTGGCTTCAAAAGGGGTGAAGAACATGAGCGTGCATTCCAGGATCTGAAAATGAAGTTGTGCAGTGCACCAGTCTTGGCACTACCCAACTTTGAGAAGACATTTGAGATTGAGTGTGACGCATCCGGGATAGGCATTGGAGCGGTTCTTATGCAAGAAAAGCGACCAATTGCCTATTTTAGTGAGAAGCTTAATGGAGCAGTTTTGAGATACCCCACATATGACAAGGAGTTGTATGCACTAGTGCGAGCCCTTGAGACTTGGCATCATTATTTATGGCCTCGAGAGTTTGTGATCCATACAGATCATGAATCATTGAAGCATCTGAAGGGCCAAGGTAAGCTGAACAAACGACACGCAAAATGGTTAGAGTTTGTTGAGACATTTCCATATGTAATCCGCTACAAACAAGGTAAGGAAAACATTGTCGCCGATGCACTATCGCGAATGTATACTTTACTTACTTCATTGAGTGCAAGCATGCTTGGGTTTGAATTTATTAAAGAACTTTATGCTAGTGATATTGACTTTAGTACCATCTATGCTGCATGTGCAAAGTCTGCTTTTAGTAAATTCTACCAACATGATGGGTTTCTGTTTAGGGAGAATAGATTATGCATTCCTGTTTGTAGTATGCGTGAGTTGTTAGTGAGAGAAGCACATGGGGGAGGTTTAATTGGGCACTTTGGCATTGCCAAAACCTTAGGGGTATTGAGTGAACATTTTTATTGGCCTAAAATGCGGAGAGATATTGAGCGTTTATATGATAAATGCTTAACTTGTAAACATGCTAAATCTAAGGTTATGCCTCATGGGTTGTATACACCATTGCCTATACCTAGTGAGCCATGGGTAGATGTATCGATGGACTTTATCTTGGGTTTACCTAGGACTAAGAAGGGTAGAGATTCCATCTTTGTAGTGGTTGATAGGTTCAGTAAGATGGCACACTTTATAACATGTCATAAAACTGATGATGCCACTAACATTGCTGACTTGTTCTTTAGAGAAGTAGTACGACTCCATGGGATTCCACGGAGTTTATTCGTGATGTCAAATTCCTTAGTCACTTTTGGAAAGTTTTATGGGGTAAGTTGGGAACTAAACTTTTGTATTCTACTACTTGCCACCCCCAAACTGATGGCCAGACCGAGGTTGTTAATAGGACTTTGACTCAGTTATTGCGTACTATTATCAATAAGAACTTAAAAACCTGGGAGGATTGTTTGCCTTTTGTTGAATTTGCATATAATCGTAGTATTCATTCTTCTACATCTTACTCACCATTTGAAATTGTTTTTGGTTTTCAGCCACTAACTCCATTAGATTTGTTACCTTTGCTGTTGATGAGCATGCGGGACTAGATGGAAAAAGGAAAGCCGATTTGGTGAAGCATATACATGAGAAAGCAAGAGAGCAAATACAACGGAAGAATGAGCAATATGCTTCTCATGCTAATAAGGGAAGAAAGCGTGTGGTATTTCAGCCTGGAGATTGGGTTTGGGTACACATGCGCAAGGAGAGATTTCTTGAACAACGTAAATCTAAGCTACAACCGAGAGGGGATGGTCCATTTCAAGTCTTGGAACAGATTAATGACAATGCATACAAGCTGGATTTACAAGGTAAGTATAATATGTCTGCTACATTTAATGTTTCTGACTTAATTAACTCCTTTTGATGCAAGTTCATATTCGAGGTCGAATCCTTTTCAAGAGGGAGGGGATGACATGATCCAGGCCGACAACAAAGCAAAAGACCCATTACAAGTAGCAGAAGGGCCAATTACGAGGCAGATGACCAAAAGACTCAGAGAAACAATGGTAGGATTAGTTCAGAGTTTTATGGCCGACTGCAACAAATAAATAGAGACGCATGTAGGCTTCGATGGAAAGGGCCCAAAGCCATTTCACTTGGCCCAAATCAGTTTAGAATAAAGCTTCCTAGGCATTTGAAGACTAAATCAGTTTAGAATTAAAGCTTCCTAGGCATTTGAAGACTTAAAAACTTGGTATTTTTGTAATTTCGTATTTAGGGGCATTGTTTCTTTAGCCTTTAGGGGGACAATCAACGAAATTTATAAAACTCAAAAGCTTAAAGCTTTGGCTATGGCCGAATTCTTGTAAGGGAGGGATTCCCCTTTTCAAGTTTGAATCGACTTATCTAAGTTTTGGCAAACTTAGTGGCGTCTCCATTGCTAGCAAAACACTACAAGGATTCATCTTAAAGGTTCTCAAGGGCAAGTTCTTTGTGGGTCTTCTTCGTGGCCTTGGAAGGGTTTTGTTTCCACAAAATCAAATTCGCGGTTCTTGGGGTTCTGTCTGTTGCTTGGGGTTTGCTTGGATTTCGAATCCAAGTGGGTTTCTTGTTAGATGGGGTAAAGCCAATAGGTTACAAATGGATCTACAAAAGAAAAAAAGGAATAGATGGGAAAGTACAGACTTTCAAGGCTGGGCTAGTGACAAAGGGTTATACCCAAAAAGATGGAGTTGACTATGAAAAAACTTTCTCGCCAGTAGCCATGCTTAAATCCATCAGGATTATTCTTTCCATTGCCGCATATTATGACTATGAGATTTGGCAAATGGATGTCAAGACTGCATTCTTGAATGGCAATCTTGATGAGAGTAACTATATGGTACAACTAGAAGGGTTCATTACCGAAGGTCAAGATCAAAAGGTTTGCAAGTTGCAAAGGTCCATTTATGGACTTAAGAAAGCATATAGATCTTGGAACATAAGGTTTGATACTACGATCAAGTCTTATAAGTTTGAGCACAACATCAATGAGCCTTGTGTCTATAAGCGCATCATTGATGGGAATGTGGTTTTCCTTGTGTTATACATCGATGATATTTTACTTAATGGGAATGATGTAAAGATATTATCGGAAGTGAAAATCTGGCTAGCTAACCAATTCCAAATGAAAGATTTGGGAGAGGCAAGTTATATACTTGGGATCCAAATCATTCGGGATCGCAAGAAACGACTGTTAGCAATATCTCAAGCATCCTATATCGACAAGATTCTTGTGCGATTTAGTATGCAGAATTACAAGAAAGGTAATTTACCTTTCAGGCATGGAATTCATTTATCTAAGGAATAGTCTCGTAAGACACCTCAAGGAGTTGAGGATATGAGACATATATCATATGTTTCAGCAGTTGGAAGTCTTATGTATGCTATATTATGCACGAGATCGGACATCTGTTTTGCAGTAGGAGTAGTCAGTAGGTTTCAATCCAACCCAGAATTAGATCATTGGGTAGTGGTGTGAATATATTCTCAAGTATCTTGGGAGAATGAGAAATTATATGCTTGTATATACAAGTCAGGATATGATTCTGAGAGGATATACTAACTCTGATTTTCAGACGGATGTCAATTATAGGAAATCAACATCTGGATCAATGTTCACTCTAGATGGTGGGGCTATAGTATGGAAGAGCATTAAACAATCTTGTATTGCTGGACCATGAAGGCTGAATATGTAGCAGCTTATGAACAGCTAAGGCAGTAGTCTGCCTTTGTAAGTTCTTGGAAGATTTGGAAGTTGTTCCAGATATGGATAAACCGCTCACACTTTACTGTGATAATAGTGGTGCAGTGGCGAACTCCAAAGAACCAAGAAGCCACAAGAGGGGTAAGCATATTGAGAGGAAATATCACCTCATCATGGAGATAGTGCAGAGATGAGATGTTGCTGTCACGCAGATTCCATCCACAGACAACCTAACTGATCCGTTTACAAAGACCTTATCGACTAAAGTGTTTGAAGGTCACCTAAAGGGTTTATGATTACATGACATGTCCCATTTACTCTAGTCCAAGTGGGAGATTGTTGAGATTTTTATCCTAAAGCTTCATGTATTGCAAAACATAATTGATTATTGTAATAATAATAAAGGCATTATTCATTTTATCAAAGTTGTTTGATTTATATCGCATATTGTCCAATTGTCTTGTTTACCTTGATTACTATTGTACCTTCAGACTTAGTGTATGTTTGATGCAAAAGAGGGTTTATGTCTGAAGTTAGTAATCTAAATAGTCCGTAGATAGCAAACAAAGAGGATAATGTGTTTGTGATTTATCTATAGCTGCGGTCCATTCTATACTTGTATGACAACCTTGATCCGGGATCGTTCATGTAGTGACATGGGAATGAAGGCACCTTGTATGATGAGATCATATAGGACTGGACTCATATAAATACGAATTTCTTTTAATATCTGTTAACCGAAGAAATTCATTTTATCTAGTAGATGGTCATATATGGATTCTATCTTAATCATGAGTGTACTACGAACTCCTACATGACATGCTATGTCCTTTGATTTACTATGGTGGGGTTGGTATTGCATTCCCGGCCAATAACTACGTATTTTGGGGATATGGTTTGGTGTGTAGCTGAGAACATTTTACATAAATTTGAAATTCATTCATTCTTACGAGAAGCAGAAGAATATCTTTTTTAAGAGTTGATTCGGGACTTGAACAATTTGAGCGCTCAACTTTTCTATTACGAATAGAAAGTTTTATATTCATAATTATTATGAATTAATTATTTATTATAGAATCAATGGTATTTAAGAGACAAAATATTTACCGGGGTTTAACGGACTTTTGACCCGGCTCTATTTATGAGATATTCGTGAAGGGCTATATCCACATGTAATGACTATATCGATGGACACCGAAGTTGTTCGGTTTATTTTACCCATCTACGGTAACAAGAGTTCAACTTCGAGTTTTTAGTGGAATAATGCGAAGTTAATAATTCGTAATATTTGATTAAAGAGTTTAATTAATATTTCGGAATTATTGTAGCTCGGAACCGTATGTCCATTTGGTCCATGTGCTAGCTCGATTAATTGTAGCAAACCTAATATAATTAGATTGTCTAATAATATGCTCACATTATATTTCTATATTATTAATGAGATTAATAATATTTATTGTCACAAATGAAAACTCTGTTAAATTAGTTTAACTTAATGTTTTCTAGAATTCTTTGATTATGAGATAATCAAGTCTTGATTATAAGATAATCAAGTTAGTAATAATTATGAGATAATTACTACAACATAATTGAAGGTAATTTAATCATTATTGAGATAGTGATTTTTATTTACCTTGGAGACAAAGCCATATGGCTTGACATGCTCTCCAATTAATTATGTCTATTAGGTGGCTTGTACACACATAATATTTTTGTCATTAGCTAATCCATTTTTATGCTTTGGTATGGCCTCCACATTTTTGTGTTTTCCATTGAAAGAAAGCATTGGATGCTTAATGACAAAGTCCTTGTCTTTAACTTATCATTTCTTATGATTTAGTATGGAATTCACATTTTTGTGTTGGCCGTTGCAAGAAAGCATTAGTTGTTTAATGACAAGGTTAGTTGGCTTGTGTAAGAGAATATAATCTCTACCATTTCTCTCACTTCTAAGGTTAACATTTTGCATTCATTTACACAAGTGTTGTGAGAAAGAAAAAAGAGAAGAAGTTGAAACATTCACAAGTGTTGTGAGAGTGTTTGAAATTCCAAAAGCCAAACACCATTGTGACATCTTAATTCTCTAAATAGTTTAGAGGTTTGATCTTTGTAAGTGAATCCCACACTTCGGTTTGTCGGTTTCAAGTCATAGTTCGGAAGATCGAGTGGTTGATCTAAGCCTTGGACACCAAAGAATTGATCTCGGCTACTACAAGAGAGGGAGAAGGCAAAGAAAATTTTAAGGATCCATACCGGACCCGATTCCACCACAAGTAACTTCCGCCGTGCTAAGGAAAGTTGTTTCCTACAGAACCTCCATCAGGGTCTTAATTCAGGGCTCTTCGATAGAAGTCTATATCAGGCTTGGCCCCAATAAAAGCAAGCGGAAGTCACACAAGGAATGAGTCCAAAATATCGGTTCCTTAATAACACGAATCTTCAAAATAAAGAATGAGACAACCAACTAATTAATTTTTATTTCTTTAAGTTGGATAACCGCCCATAATAGGGAAGTTCTGAGATTTTAGGGAGTGGGTCAGTTAGTGGGAAACGTGAATAGAATATAATCGCTGCCAATTTATTTTTCTTGTAATGAATTATTATAAATAGTACGAGAATCCCTATAACAATAGGTCGATTTTTGGACAATCGAGTAATAACATAACATTTTTGGGCGAATACACTCTTATCTTATTAGAATCAATATTTGGTTTTATTATTTGGGAAGATTTTTGCACAAGCAGAACCTATAAATAATTTTATAAAAAATAAATACATATAATCACGTCATAAACAGATTGGCGGGCTAAATACTTGAACCATAAACCCGACACCATTATTAATCGGGTTGACAAATATCAACCTATTTAATAAAAATGTTCAATTTAACTATTCATACTCATTTATTCATGTTAATGAATATATTTTGTCTGCTCTAATCTTATCCCATTAAGATTTAGACAAATTGTAACAAAGAGTGAGAGACAATAAAGTGAATAAATAAACTCTCATTTTCCCACTCTTGAGAAAGCAACAAATTTGAGAGTGATGTTTTCGGTTCTCCTTTCACTTGTCAAATATATACAGCCTGAATAAGCAATAAATAAATCCAAGACAACTTTGTCATCGGATGCGTATTTGGATCTTATAACAAGTAGTGTGGCTTTCATTTGTTTTGCAAGCAGAAAAAAATTTAAAAAGTGACAAATTGATTTTTTTTTTTTTTTTGAGTTTGTGGTACATATTACACCCATTTGTCATGCTCATTTTGCCTTGGGCTATACTTGGTTAAAGACTCAATCCTAAAAGACCCAAATCAATTATTGATTAGACTCATTTGAGTTTGGGCCACATTGCTGAAAAAGCAGAGGTGTCAAGATGTTTATCGATGTTTGAAACTAATAATATTTGGGTAATCAAATCAAATATAATAGTTTAAAGGTTTGATCTTTGTAAGTGAATCTCACACTTCGATTTGTTGGTTTCGAGTCATAGTTCGGAAGATCGAGTGGTTGATCTAAGTGTTGGACACCAAAGAATTGATCTCGGCTACTACAAGAGAGGGAGAATGCAAAGAAAATTTTAAGGATTCATACTGGACCCGATTCCACCACAAGCAACTTCCGCCGTGCTAAGGAAATTCGTTTCCAAACCTCCATCAGGGTCTGAATTCAGGGCTCTTCGATAAAAGTCTATATCAGGCTTGGCCCCAACAAAAGCAAGCAGAAGTCACACAAGGAATGAGTCCAAAATATCGGTTCCTTAATAACACGAATCTTCAAAATAAAGAATGAGACAATCAATTAATTAATTTTTATTTCTTTAAGTTGGACAACCGCCCATAATAGTGAAGTTCTGAGATTTTAGGGAGTGGGTCAATTAGTGGGAAACGTGAATAGAATATAATCGCTGCCAATTTATTTTTCCTGTAATGAATTATTATAAATAGTACGAGAATCCCTATAACAATAGGTCGATTTTTGGACAATCGAGTAATAACATAACATTTTTGGGTGAATACACTCTTATCTTATTAGAATCAATATTTTGGTTTTATTATTTGTGAAGATTTTTGCACAAGCAGAACCTATAAATAATTTTGTAAAAAATAAATCATATAATCACGTCATAAACATATTGGCGGGCCAAATACTTGAACCACAAACCCGACACCATTATTAATCGGGTTGACAAATATCAACCTATTTAATAAAAATGTTCAATTTAACTATTCATACTCATTTATTCATGTTAATGAATATATTTTGTCTGCTCTAATCTTATCCCATTAAGATTTAGACAAATTGTAACAAAGAGTGAGAGACAATAAAGTGAATAAATAAACTATCATTTTCCCACTCTTGAGAAAGCAACAAATTTGAGAGTGATGTTTTCGGTTCTCCTTTCACTTGTCAAATATATACAGCCTGAATAAGCAATAAATAAATCAAAGACAACTTCGTCATCGGATGCGTATTTGGATCTTATAACAAGTAGTGTGGCTTTCATTTGTTTTGCAAGCAGAAAAAAAATTAAAAAGTGACAAATTGATTTTTTTTTTTTTTTTTTTTTTTTTGAGTTTGTGGTTGTAGAAGTTTGCAGAGGAAAAAAAAAATTAGAGAAGGGATCTGGGCGTGATACCATGTAGAAGTTTGCAGATGACAAGTTGAAGAAATATATCTTTTCTTAATATTCACAATGCCATTGAGCACTATATATACACATTATTTGAAATTTAAAATAGGAAGGAGATTACAATAAAAGGAATGGATTAACTACTAGATAAATGACATAATTATAAATATTGAGATTCCTTAATTTTCTCCCTTCATTCTCTCATCTTGATGGTGTAATCTTATCAGTGGTCCATATTATACCCATTTGTCATGCTCCTTTTGCCTTGGGCTATACTTGGTTAAAGACTCAATCCTAAAAGACCCAAATCAATTATTGATTAGACTCATTTGAGTTTGGGCCACAGTGCTGAAAAAGAAGAGGTGTCAAAATGTTTATCGATGTATGAAACTAATAATATTTGGGTAATCAAATCAAATATAACATGAGTATTCCTTTTAGGATCCGTTTACACTTTGTTTATTAATTATTTTATCCGGATAGTCATATCACTAATCGTGTTAAACATAAAATTAGAAAGCTTATTAATTGTGTCAGTGCGTGAGTTGCATTGATTTTTTATTAAACGAGTGGTGTTCTTGTTCAAAAAAAAAACGATGTAAGTGTTTAGAAAAACTTGACTGTCTTAACACTATTAACACTATTTGTTGATGGTGATTTTGTCATCGAGTATTTGAACAGTTCGGAAAGGGCAGAGATGAAATTTTTCATTTGAGGAGGACGAAGGATCTGAGGGTATTGGTTACTCCCCTTTCAGGCATGGTGTTCGGACCCGGCTTCTCAGATTTGACCGACCTGAGGATACAGCATGATGTAGATGGCAGAGGCCGATAACATCCGAGCCGAGGCCTACCACTTTAGCCCGGTAGCTCGGTTCGGTACTATCTTCCCTCCTGGATCAGGATATTGAGCTCAGATATTTTGGGTCAGGTCGGGAGTAGTTGGCATAGCACTGCTCGTTGTCTGGCCGTCCTCATAACACCCGACGTTTGATCGGGACTATTTGGACTTTTCCCTTTGACATGTACCACCGTATGAGAGATCTTTACAGGTTGGCATCATAATGGTGAAGTGTGGCAGTGTAGAAACAGAGTGATGTGACAGGGAGTCAGATGGCTGGCTCGCTTTCGGTGAGGCAGTTGGGGCAGAGAGCTGTCAATCAGCCGGAGATCCACGTGGCTGACGTCATAAAGATATGGGAACAATTTTACATTTCTCTTAGTATATAAAGGGAGGGTAGTCTCATTTGTATATGTTGGTTGAAATAAGTCTCATAAAAAAATAATCTTTGTAAAAACACTACGAAAGAGAACTGCTCAGCAACCTTAGAGAATACTGGTCGGCCGAGCTCGGTTTAGTAATAAAATTAACACCCCACTTTGTTCCCGTAGACGTAGGCCGGGTTACCCCACCGAACCACGTAAAACCCTCTTGTCGATCTTGTGTGTTGATTTATCTTTTGCTAAATTTACTTTTGGTCCCCTATAACCAAACAAATTCACAGTTGGAAGAGGATTGTCCCGGGAGCGTTATCCCGAAACTGACCCTGGAATGAAAATCACCCGTCAACACTATTATTAAACGAATTGTGTTTATATTGATTTAAATTTGACGCAAACAGTCACAATACAGTAACACAAATTTTCACATTGTACCATATTCAATCATTTTGCTCATATTTATTTACTTTTAAATGATAATAGTAATAAGCATCATCTACTTTTCCTTTCATGTTAGTTCAATAACTTTAGCTATCTAAGGAACTCGCATGGAAGATTGGAAAGAAAACTGGTAAATTATAATTAGATTATGTTGACGGTTGATTTTTTTCCAAGAATAATTCGAGAAAACCACTCCTCGAACAATCCTTCATCAACTGTGAATTTGTTTGGTTTGGGTACCAAATGCAAACTTAGCAAAAAATGAGAAAACACACAGACAAAACAAAGGGTTTAACGTGGTTCGACGGAATAGATCCAATCTACGTCCACAGGCTCAAGAGAAAAGGAAGTTTTTATAACGTGGTCGGGTATGACCGACCTGACCAATCTCTCGCTTACACTTAAGCCTTTTTGCTCTTTTTTTTTTATAAGTGTGAAATAAATTTTGCTAAAATCCTCCCTAAATGAGTTCTCAACCCCTCTTTATATAGTGCATTTGAATCCACTGATCCACCGCCTATGACATCAGCCCATGTCATATGTTATCATTGTAGGAAACGACTTTCCTTAGCGCGGCGGAAGTTTCGTGTGGTGGCACCGGGTCCGGTATGGATCTTCAAAATTTTCTTTGCCTTCTCCCTTTGTTGTATTAGCCAAGATCCCTTTGGTGTCCAACACTTGGATCAACCACTCGATCTTCCGAACTATGACTCGAAACCAACAAACCAAAGTGTGGGCTTCACTCACAAAGATTAAACCTCTAAATTATTTAGAGATTTAAGATGTCACAATGGTGTTTGGCTTTAGGAATTTCACAACACTTGTGAATGCTAGAACTCTCTCTATTTTCTCTCAAATCTTTTCTCACAATAATTTTGTGAATGAATGCAAAGTGTTAACCTTAGGAAGTGAGAGAAATTGTAGAGATTATATTCTCTTACACAAGCCAACTAACCTCGTCATTAAGCATCTAATGCTTTCTTGCAATGGCCAACGCAAAAATGTGAATGCCATACCAAAACATAAGAAATGTTAAGCTAAAGACAATGACTTTGTCATTAAGCATTCAATGACAAACAAATAAATGTGGAGGCCATACCAAAGCATAAAATGCATTAGCTAATGACAAAACTATTAGGTGTATCCAAGCCACCTAATAGACATAATTGCTTGGATGACATGATAAGCCATATGGCTTTGTCTCCAATGGTAAATAAAAATCAATTATTAATAATGATTTATTTACCTTCAATCATGTTATATTAATTATCTCATAATTATTACTAACTTGATTATCTCATAATCAAGACTTGATTATCTCATAATCAAGAATTCTAGAAAACATTAAGTTAAACTAATTTAACATAGTTTTCATTTGTGACAATAAATATTATTAATCTTATTAATAATATATAAATAAATATAATGTGAGCATATAATTAGACAATCTAATTATATTAGGTTTGCTACAGTTAATCGAGCTAGCACGGGGACCAAATGGACCTACGGTTCCGAGCTCCAATAATTCTGAAATATTAATTAAACTCTTTAATCAAATATTAAAAATTATTAACTTCACATTATTCCACTAAAAACTCGAAGTTGAACTTTCGTTACCGTAGATGGATTAAGTAAACCGAACATTTTCGGTGTCCATCGATATAGCCATTACATATGGATATAGCCCTTCACGAATATCTCATAAATAGAGCCGGGTCATAAGTCCGTTAAATCCCTCTAAATATTTTATCTCTTAAGCACCATTGATTCTATAATGAATAATTAATTCATAACAATTATGAATATAAAATACTTTCATTCGTAATAGAAAAGTTGAGCGCTCAAATTGTTCAAGTCCCGAATCAACTCTTAAAAGAGATATTCATCTGCTTCTCGTAAGAATGAGTGAATTCCATATCTATGTAAAATGTTCCCAGTTACATACCAAACCATATCCCCAAAATACATAGTTATTGGCCGGGAATGCAATACCAACCTCACCATAGTAAATCAAAGGACATAGCCTGTCATGTAGGAGTTCGTAATACACTCAGGATTAAGATCGAATCCATATATGACCATCTATTAGATAAAATGAATTTCTTTGGTTAACGGATATTAAAAGAAATTCGTATTTATCTGAGTCCAGTCCTATATGATCTTATCATACAAGGTGCCTCCATTCCCATGTCACTACATGAACGATCCCGGATCAAGATCGTCATACAAGTATAGAATGGACCGCAGCTATAGATAAACCACAAACAAAGTACCCTCTTTGTTCGCTCTCTATGGACTATTTAGATTACTAACTTTAGACTTAAATCCTCTTGTGCATCAAACATACACTAAGTCTAAAGGTACAAGAGTAATCAAGGTAAACAAGACAATTGGACAATATGCGATATAAATCAAACAACTTTGATAAAATGAATAATGCATTTATTATTATTACAAAAATCAATTTCGTTTACAATACATGAAGCTCTAGGACATAAATCCCAACAATCTCCCACTTGGACTAGAGCAAATGAGACATGTCATGTAATCCTAAGCCATTTAGGTGACCTTCAAATACTTTAGCCGATAAGGTCTTTGTAAACGGATCAGCCAGGTTGTCTGCGGATGGAATTTGCGTGACAGCGACATCTCATTTCTGCACTATTTTCCTGATGAGATGATATTTCCTTTCAATATGCTTACCCCTCTTGTGGCTTCTCGGTTCTTTGGAGTTCGCCACTGCACCATTATTATGGCAATAAAATATGAGTGGTTTATCCATATCTGGAACAACTTCCAGATCTGCAAAGAACTTACGGAGCCAGACTACTTCCTTAGCTGCTTCACAAGCTGCTACATATTCAGCCTCCATGGTGGAGTCAACAATACAAGATTGATTAATGCTCCTCCATACTATAGCCCCACCACCTAGGGTGAACACTGATCCAAATGTTAATTTCCTAGAATCGACATCCGTCTGAAAATCAGAGCCAATATATCCTCTCAGAATTATATCCTGACTTGTATATACAAGCATATAATTTCTCGTTCTCCGAAGATACTTGAGAATATGTTTCACTGCTACCCAATGATCTAATCCTGGGTTGGATTGAAACCTACTGACTACTCCCACTGCAAAACAGATGTCTGGTCTCGTGCATAACATATCATACATAAGACTTCCAACTGTTGAAGCATATGATATATGTCTCATCTCCTCAATTCCTTGAGGTGTCTTAGGAGACTGTTCCTTAGACAAATGAATCCCATGCCTGAAAGGTAAATTACCTTTCTTGGAATTCTGCATACTAAATCGCACAAGAATCTTGTCAATATAGGTTGCTTGAGACATTGTTAACAGTCGTTTCTTGCGATCCCGAATGATCTGAATCCCAAGTACATAACTGGCCTCTCCCAAATCTTTCATTTGGAATTGGTTAGCCAGCCAGATTTTCACGTCCAATAATATCTTTACATCATTCCCAATGAGTAAAATATCATCAACGTATAACACAAGGAAAACCATATTCCCATAAATGATGCGCTTGTAAACACAAGGCTCATCAATGTTCTGCTCAAAGTTATAAGACTTGATCATAGTATCAAACCTTATGTTCCAAGATCTAGATGCTTGCTTAAGTCCATAAATGGACCTTTGCAACTTGCAAACTTTTTGCTCTTGACCTTGGGTAATGAACCTTTCTGGTTGTACCATATAGATACTCTCATCAAGATTACCATTCAAGAATGCAGTCTTGACATCCATTTGCCAAATCTCATAGTCATAATATGCGGCAATGGAAAGAAGAATCCTGATGGATTTAAGCATGTCTACTGGCGAGAAAGTTTCTTTATAGTCAACTCCCTCTTTTTGGGTATAACCCTTTGCCACTAGCATAGCCTTGAAAGTCTGTACTTTCCCATCTATTCCTCTTTTTCTCTTGTAGATCCACTTGCAACCTATGGGTTTTACTCCATTAGGTTGGTCTACAAGTTCCCAGACTGAGTTAGAGTACATGGACTCCATCTCAAGGTTCATGGCTTTGAGCCATTCTTCTTTATCAGTATCATCCATTGCACTATGATAGGTCAATGGATCATCTATACCATCACAAGATGCAACAACTTGCACCTCACCATTTCCTAGATAGTGTTTGATGAGTGGTAATTATATCACTATTTCCCACTCAATTAACCTAATATTTTGTATAGTTTCTTGAGTTTTATGAATATTTTAATGTGTTTTGTGTTATTTTATAGATAAATAAAGTTTCAGGACATTCTGGAGGTGATTTGGACCAAAACAGTGAAAATTGGCAAAAAGGGCATTTTGGTAATTTGCCACGTCGCGACCCCAAACGTGTGCCGAACAGTGCTAATGTGCGCCGGGTCCACAAATCAGAATCTGAGAAAATTTGACTTTGCTAACATGCGCCGTGCCACGTGTCACCATCACAGCCGATCTGCTAACATGCGCCGTGCCACATGTCATCATCCTACGGTGCCGACAGTCACCATCGCCACATGTCGCCACGTGTCACTCCACGTCATTGCCACGTCATCGTCCACATCACCAGGTTGACTGAGTCAAACTACCACGTCATCATCAACCAATCACAGCGTGCCACGTGTCACGATTCTATGGTGCCGACATTCCAATTGCCACGTCACTGCCACATCACCGCCACGTCAGCATCAATTATTGGCTCTCTTATCCCTATCTGACATGTGGCGGATAAGAATCTAGCCGACCAATCAGAAGCCGCCACGTGTCACAATAATTGAGTCTCTAACAACCTTGCCACGTGTCACCTTATCACCTTATCCAGAATCTCACTCGACGAACGAAAAGCTGCCACTTCGACCAAAACATGCGTCGCGACGCGAGTTTGGCGTCGCGACGCGCGACCGTGAAATTCTAGTTTCAGTTGTACCACTCTCTCTCATCTCTTTGATGTAAAGATGGAGTTTCTCTCTCTAGTTTCTTTTAATTTTTAGTTTTTAGTTTTGTAATTAATTTTAATTACGTTTTGTAATAATAGTAATTTACTTTTTTACTTTTTACAGTTTTTACTGTTCACCATGAGGAGGTAACTTCCCCAGCTAGGGTGAAAGGTAATTCTTTTACTATTGCTATTTAGATTAATCTCCCTTAAAAATAATATATTCACTATTTAAAATATTGACTTAAAAAGGATACCGCCAGATTGGTCGGTTGGTAATTCATTTTTAATCTGGTTTAAACTTGACTAATCAAGGATACCGCCAGATTGGTCGGTGGTAATTAAACTCTCTTACCGCCTATATCATATAAAATAAAAATTACTAATGTACCCCTAATAACGGTAATAAAACGGTTATATTTAGGGCATTTTTGGTATCAAAAAAATTCTAAAATTCTATAAATAGGATTCATTTTTCATAATTTCATCACACCAATTTCTCAACTCTCTCATTTTCTATAAATCTCTTATTCTCAATCTTACTTCAATACAATTCTCTTATTTTAGTTGTTAATTAATTTGTTATCACATTCGGCATTCGCATCGCAATTATTCAAATGGCAAGCTCATCCGAGAACATAATGTCAAATATGCCAACCCAAGAGAGCGGCCCTAGTGTCAGTGCACAATCACGGAGAAGAGAAGTTAAGGCTCGGTCCTCGGATATTTTCAAAATTCATTTTAATTTGGAACGCCTAGAAGATGATTCACAACGAGCAGTTTGCAACTATTGTGGGGTTATCTACAAATTTTCAGGTGGATATGGCAATATGATCAAGCACATGGAAAAACATCATCCGGTTGAATTTGGCATTGATACGACGCAAACTCAAATGGCCAGGTACGCATCATCAAGTAGAGGTACGAGTGCTTTAGATTTATTTAAATATTCTGATGCAAAAAATAGAGAGGAATTTGCGAAATTAACTTGTATGGCACATCTTTCTTTAAGCTTTGGTGAAAAACTTCATTTTACTAATTACGTGCATAATGCTTTAAACCCTTCTGCATGTAGAATGACTCGAAACACAACAAAACGTCATATTTTTAAATTATACAAAGATGGTAAAATTATTTTAAATGAAATATTTAAAGAGATGAAAGGTCGTATTTCTGTATGTTCTGATATTTGGAGTGATCATTGGCAAACACATTCTTACATGGGTGTGACTTGTCATTGGATTGATGCATCATTTACCATTTAAAAACGACTAATTGCATTTAGAGTTTTTGATGACCAACATACTGCACATAATATTTATAGAATGATGAAGGTAATTTTTGATGAATATGGTTTAGGAGAAAAAATTTTAACAATTGGATTTGATAATGCATCTGCAAATACTGCATCCATCAATGATTTAAAAGAAATATGTCAACCAAATTTAGGGGGTCGGTTTTTTCATATTCGTTGTACATGTCATGTCCTCAACTTATGTGTGCAAGACGGTCTAAAATTATTATCACCTTTCCTTGATCCAATTAAAACGGCACTTAACTGTATTTGGTCATATTCTCAAATTAGGAGAGAATGGACCAAGTTTTGTAAAATAAATGGTATTAAACCGATTAAATTTTCAAGAGATGTTCCAACACGTTGGAATTCTACTTATTTTCTTTTATGTCAAGCATTTCAATACAAAGATGCATTATGTAGTTTTTTTTCTCAACATGTTCAAAATATCACACTTTATCCTAGTCAATGGGATATTTGTGAAAATTTTTTAGATATTTTAAAAGTTTTTAATGATGCTACTTTAGTTTTTAGCGGCGTTTATTATCCTACAGCACATTTATTCTTCTTGAGAGTTTAAATATTGTTGGCACTCTCGATGAGCATGTTGACAGTAGCGATCATAATGATATTGTTTTGTTAGAAGCCATTACTGTTATGAAGGTAAAATGGTTAAACTATTTTAGAGAAATTCCTTTACTTTATCTTATTGCTGCTGTTTTTGATCCTAGATTTAAATTAGAAGGTTTGAGTGGTGCTTTACAAGCTTATTATGGTTATTTAGGAATATTAGATGAAATTGACATTACTAGATTAATGACGAAATTAAGAAATGATTTAATTGAGTTATTTAATGATTATATTGTAAGATATAACTTAGGAACATTAGGTCAATCTAGTAGTAGCGAACCGGTAATTCAAACAAGACTTAGCGTAGGGGATCGTTGGTTATTGCAACGAAATAAAAAAGCTAGGGATACGACAACTAATAACCCTGAATTAGATAATTATTTATCTACAAATTTTGAGTTTTCTAATGAAAGTTTATGCAGTAAAAATTTTAAAATCCTTGAATGGTGGAACCGGCATCAAAATATATATCCTGTTTTATCTATTATTGCTAAAGAGATCTTGGCAGCACCTATTTCCACCGTTGCGGTTGAGCAAGCCTTCAGCGTGGGAGGTAATATATTGGAAGCTAGGCGATCTTCATTACATCCAAGCACTCTAGAAGCAACAGCTTGTGTGGATGATTGGACTCGAGCTGATCTGAGACAACAAGAAGATGCCCCCGATGATTGTGAAGATTTGTTCGATAATGCTTCTGCAACAAGTGCAAGCGGAACCGGAGCCGAAGGATCAACCGATAATGATGATTGATAATTGTAAAATTATAATTTACAAAAGGGGATATGTCTAAAAGACTAAAACTTGTAATGGAACTACGTGAGCTTTGATTCCTCTCACCCTTGGAGGATACGTAGGCAACTTAAATATTTAAAAATTTAAGCTCAAGCTCTTCAATGTAATAAAATTTTTTTTTTTAAATTTAATCTCATTTTTTTTTATTTAAATTAATCAAAAAAAAAAAATATATTTAACCGAACCGAACCGGAACCGAAAGGTTCGGTTCCGGTTCGGTTTTCGGTTCCGGTTCCACTTAAGTGTGGAACCGGAACCGAACCGGATTTAACCGGTTCGGTTCCGGTTCCACACTTGTGGAACCGGTAACCGGCCGGTTCGGTTCGGTTCCGAACCGGAACCGAACCGCCGGCCGGGTCTACCTATATGGCAGGTTCATGGACAAATCTTTTTACCGCCTTAATGGCTGGTTGGACTTAATTGACTTCATCAGGATACCGCCTATATGGCTGGTTGATAATGTTATCACAAGTTTATATATTATATTATGGGAGATATCTAAATTAGTAGTAGTAAAAGTAATTCCTTTTACCTTAGCATTTTATTTTATTGTAATTTACTTTTCAGTATTTACTTTACCGCATTTTTACTTTATGTCTTTTATTTTCAAGTTTTTACTAGCCCTAGTTATGTGTTGTAACTAAATTAGTTATCTGGGGTTGTGATGACTTTTAAAATCACCAGTTTATAATGGGTTAGATTATAGTTTGGGTATTATAAAGATTTATTTATTGAGTCTTAATCTTAATGTTTTTTTCATTAACTGGCCATTAATAAAATTGAACTGGGAAACTTAAAATGAACTAGACATATGGATTTTAAGTTTAAGACCTTAGACTCAATAGCCCACGATCTTCATGAGGATAGATAACCCTTTAATAGATTTCCTTACAGGATAGACATATACCTGTCGGGTGGGGGTAGCCATAATTGGAACTTAAACTTAATGAATCCAGATAATTTGGTTGACATAGACATATGGTTTAATTGGGTTAAACTGGGTATTTGTGTCTGATCATCGACAGAGGCTTACACATAATTTAGTGTTCCAGGTTAATAAATCAATATATTACCCAACTTTAAAATAACCACTTCATCTTTAAAATGATATTTGAAGAAATCACAACCCTAAATAGTTTTTAATATTGAATTTTCTAAAAATCTACTTTCGAATAATTTTATTTACTTGTTTTTAAATTTAGAATCGTCACCATTTCAAATCAATAAAACAACCTGTTAGATGCTAGTAATCATTTGACCTCATAAAATTAATAGTTTAGATATTA
>SKCR01008659.1:0-23843 GCA_019454045.1 Zanthoxylum bungeanum
TCTCCGTCACAGGTATCCAGATTATTCCAGAGATATAGATATAAATGTCAAATCTCTACAGATATAATCACGTCAACGTTTCTATTAGCAATCTCTTAATAACACTTAGAACTCACTTCATAGTGTACCGCCGACCTATGGATTTAACAGATTACTAATTCCTTATTGAATACCTATGCTCTGTACACAGAGCTGACGAATTCTATCTTGACACACAGGATATCATGAGGATCATTCCACACCCAATGAACAGGCGGAGGTCTGACCTTCATAGGTTGGTGACGTGACTGCCATCAAAGTGTGGAAGATATCTCATATATCCATAGTGGTATCTCAAGTCAAAGAATACTATGCTACTCAATCCGAGAAGATTCTTATTGACGTTGGTGTAGCATCCATTAAGAATCTTTGGTGAGTCGTTCAATATTTATCCGATATAAACACCTACATGTCTATATGAGTCTCCGAGACTAATGGTTCATTGATAATCAACTATTGAAATCCAAGATTCCAATATACGACATGTACCTGTCTCAGCGGGTTTACTTACTGACCAAGTAATGTAAACCTTGACCAGGAACTGTTAAAGAAATGATACTGTTATGATACAACTCAATGTTAGTTGCGACGCTTTTGCAACTGTATCGTAACTAATCATTCTATACGTCTTTACCATATATAACGAGATGTTGTATAATAGAAACTGTTTATTTATTCATATTAAAATGCTTACATAAGTTTTTACATGGAAATATATAAGAAATTGGAGCTCCAAACACCAATACTAATAAATTCTCTCGCTCTAGTGCCAATATTGATTTTATCTCATACCCATCGACTCCACATGTATATCAAATAAATTTTTAGGAATGGCCTTGGTAAGCGGGTCTTCTACATTATCTTCACTCGGGACCTTGTACACAACAATGTCCCATCGCGACATAATCTCTCGAATGATATGGTACGTTCCGTTCCACATGCTTCGACTTCTGATGCGCCATCGGTTCCTTTACTTGTGCAATAGCTCTATTACTATCACAGTATAACGGAATCGAGTTCTCAATACTTGGGACAACTCCTAATTTTGTGATAAAGTTCTTAAACCAAACAGCTTCTTTTAGAGCTTTAGAATCTACAATATATTCCGCCTCTGTGAGCTGTGGACCCCTGCTTGGAACTTTTCCAACAAACTACACCTCCATTAAGGGTAAACATGAATACTGATGTAGATGTTCTATCATCAGGATCCGATTGGAATTTGAATCTGTATACCCATTAACCTGTAATTTATTTCCTCCAAATATCATTAACTTATCCTTAGTACCTTTCAGATATTTTAGGATATGTTTGATGGTCATCCAATGGTCATTACCTCGATTGGCCTGATATCTACTGGTCACACTAACTACGAAGTTGATATCAGGCCTAGTACATAATATGCCATACATGATGTTGCCCAAACAAGAAGCATAACGCTGATTAGACATTATAATCTTCTCATCTTCTGTTTGTGGACACATCTTTCCTTGAAAGATGTAGGCCATGTCTAAACGATATGTTTGTTGTCTTACAATTACCAAAATTATACCGTTCTAAAATATTACATATGTGAGTTGATTGGGATAACCCAATAAGCTTCCTTTCTCTATCTCTATAGAGTTTTATGCCTAAGACATAAGAAGCTTCACCCAGGTCATTCATGGAGAAATTCTTACAGAGGTAAGTATTGACGTCTTGCATCATCCCGATATCATTTCCAATGATCAGGATGTCATCAACATAGAGAACTAAAAGTACCACCATACTCCCACTGGCCTTCTTATACACACATTATTCTTCCGAATTCTTGAGAAAACCAGACAATTTGATTATCTCATCAAATCGAAGATTCCAAGTTCGTGAAGCTTGTTTAAGCCCATAAATGGACTTCTTAAGCTTACATACCATGCTTGAGTTTTCACTGGATACAAAACCCTCTGATTGTTCCATATATATTTCTTCGTCAATAAATTCATTTAGAAAGCTGTTTTGACATCCATCTTCCAAATCTCGCAATCATAGTAAGCAACAATAGACAATAAAATCCTAATAGACTTTAGCATCGCTACTGGCGAAAAAATTTCATCGTAGTCGACCCTAGGTTGCTCTGTGTAACCTTTAGCTACCATTAGGGCCTTAAAGGTTTCAACCTTTCCGTCAGGCCCGCGCTTCCTCTTGTAAACCCATTTACAACCGATATGAACAATTCCTTCAGGAAGCTGAACCAAATCCTAAACTTAATTCATATGCATAGAGTCGAACTCTTCTCGCCACTTCACGAAGTCGATGTCTAACATCGATTCTCTATAAGTATAAGGGTCAGTCTCTTCAACTAAGAGAACATCAAGACTCATTTCTTGTATCAAATACAAGCATTCAGGAGGTCGAGATACCATTACAGACCTACGGAGTGTGGGTAATGAATGTTCTTCATCTACTTGAACTTCAGGTTCCTCTGATGGTTTGTTGGTCTTAGATTGTACTTCATCAAGTTCAACCTATCTATGATTACCTCCTTTAGTCAAAAATTATACCTCTAGAAATTTTCCGAAGCAAGCTACGAACACATTTCGATACTCGGTATCGTAGAACAAATATCCTTTCGTATTTGAAGGATATCCAATGAACCTAAACTTTTTCTCTTGAGGCAAAAGCTTATTCTGCTGAGGCACTCTGGCGTATGCAAGACAGCCTCAAACCCTAACATAATTAAGATTTGATTTCCTACCGATCCATATCTCAAACGAAGTTGTAGGAACAGATTTAGAAGGAATCTTATTCAAAAGATGTGCGGTAGTTAAAAGAGCATACCCCCATAAGTAATAGGGCAAATCTGTAAAACTCAACAAAGATTGGACCATATCCAATAATGTCTGATTTCACCTCTATGACACTCCATTATGTTGTGGAGTACCAGGAGGAGTATATTGAGTGAGAATCTCATTCTCCTTTAAATAATCAGGGAACTCTCCACTCATATATTCATTGTCTCGATCAGATCGAAGGCATTTAATATATAGACCAGTTTATTTTTCTACTTCATTTCAAAATTCTTTGAACTTTTCAAAGTTTTTCGATTTGTTTCATCAATAAACATAACCTGTAACATCCCCAATCCAGGAGATGCTACCGGTAGGGGATAGACCGTACCAACCCTATAAGCCTCTGAGTTTGAAGACTCATATTCTTACCTCATACATATATACACTCATGTAAGGGACCATAGCCCAATTCATCGACTCTGTATGCATGATACTCTTACTATAAAGTACTCTGATTTCAATACACATTTCAACAATGGTAATAACTAATGCAATGAACATATGACCATTATTGTATGACAACTAAGTTACAAGACTCTCTCTCTGACTCTGACTGGACTGACTTAATCCCTGACTTAACCTGGTGGACCAACTCCCTAGTGACTGCCATCGGTATCCATCCTACCGAGCTCGTCCTCCGGGCATACCTATAAAATAAGAAAAAGGGGATGGGGTTAGACCGTTGTATGATCTAAGTGAGTGGACGAAATAAAATGAAAACTGAAGTACTATTTTGAAAATGTTAGGTTTTAAAACCAGAGTTCAGAAATATCTTAATATGAAAAATTCTTTTCTGGTCTGAAAACTCTGAACACATTTCTGAAAATCTTTCTGAAAACTTGTTAGTAGAACTTATCCTTTCTAGAATCTTTTTCATAATCTGAAAACGACTTCTTTTCTTTCTAGAAAACCTTTCTAAAGCCTGCTTTTCTGAATATTACTTATAAAATTGCTATTTTCTGAAACTTTCTTTTCTGAAAACTGCATCTGAAAACTGTTTCTGGAAATCTGTATTTGTCTTTGAAAAACCTTACGTATGGGGCCGTTACGTATCGACGTCCCCCCATGCACCTAACTAGAGCCATGAGTGCAAATCCATGACTTTGGGGCGTTACGTATCGCTGTCCCCCAAAGCATGCCACTCATGTCCCTGAAACTAGTGGTCTTGTGGCATTACGTATCGCCGTCCCCAGAGCCACTGAACTAGAACTGGGGGGTGCAGATCTATGCTACCCTCCAAGCTCTGAAACTAGGATCTAGGGGCATCTGTCATCCCTAGTCCTGAACTAGGATCTGAGGGCATTACGTATTGCCGTCCCTCAGTCCTATACATATACACATGTGCTGTTCGTCAATTCCATATCTATATCAAGTTGCATACTGAGGTGCATTTTTCCCCATGCCTCGAAAAACATAAATCTCATGTTTGAAAACATTTATATCTCAAGCATAACTTAAACATAAACTTTCATGTGACAACAGTAATAAAAATCGTCTAACGCCCTAAAGGAAAAAGTAAGTCTGATTTAAAAAGCAACATAATGAAAATCAAAGAAAATGTCCACTCACTAATTGCAATCCGGCTAACACTGAAACCCCCTCATTAAAGAATATTATGGTTCCTCTGGATAATCTATGATCGAAAATTTAATTAGTATATACGTTGTAAAATAAACTTCGAAACTTAGCTAAGCTTATTAATACATCAGTATGTTAATCTACAAGGCTTAATATGCTAGGGTGAAACTGGGATGGTTTAAAACTGATTTGGGATGATTTTGGTTCATGCATCACGACACAAACCCTTGCGCGTTGCAACGCGTAACATTCCAGAAACGGTCTCAAATTTTCCCAGTACGCGTCGCGACGCAAAGCCCTTTAACGTCGTGACGCAGACTAATTTCCAAGATATTGTTTTTGTTTCTCCATGTCTAATTTACTCAAAACATTCCCCATGCTTCCATACTATAATATTTTTACTCAATGCATCACCAACAATTGAACACTCTTCCAACCTTAAAAACTCATCTAATATCACCACCCAAACACAAACCACAATCATTAATTATCAAGCATAATATCCTCAACATCATCATTTACAAATTAACTTCATTTCAAGCTTTTACTTTCACAACACTTCTCCAAAATGCCATCAACTAAATTAAAGCCAATTTAACAATCCCAATTTCTAGAGTTTATAAAGTGCTAATTTGGGGCTTCATAATCTTTTTTAAAATTAAAAATTGAGAAGATAGGAAGAGAATGGAAACTTACTTGACCAAGAAGACTTGAGAGCTCAACACCATCTCTTCCTTGTTTTCATGGAAATGAAGAAAATTTTGGAAACCATCTCCCTCACTCAAGCTCACGTTTTTCCTCTCATAAAGGTCAAGCTTTTATTACTAATATTTAGATTAATCTTCCTTAATTATAATATATAAACTTTTTAAAACCTGACTTAATGGGATACCGCTTTATGTTCGGTTGGACTTAATCTTAAAATTGGTTTTAACCTGACTAAACATGGATACCGCCTGTATGGTCGGTTGAAATTAATTACGAATTTGACTTAATAAGGATATCGCTTTTATGGTCGGTTGGTAATTATCACGCAAAGTTAATATATTATAATAAGGGAGATATCTAAAATAGAAGTAATAAAAGTGGATCCTCTAACCCCCAACATTTTCTTTTATTGTATTTTTCCTTTTTAATTTCCAGCATTTACTTTATGTCATTTATTTTATTTAAGCTTTTACTAGCCTTAGATATGTGTGGTAACTAAACCTGTTATCTAAGGTTGTGATGAATTCCAATATCACTGGTATATAAAGGGTTATTTCATGTCTTGGGTAATATAAAGGTTTATTTATTAAGTCGTAAGCTTAATGCTTCTTGTTAACAGGCCATTAATAAGATTGATGTGGTAAACTTAAAATAAACTTGATAAATGAATTCTAGGTTTCAGCCTTAGACTTAATAGCCCAAGATCTTCATTGAGGATAGATAACCCTTTAATAGATTTCCTTACAGGATAGACATATACCTATCGGGCGGGGGTAGCCACAATTGAAACTTAATCTTAATGAATTCAGGTGACTTGGTTGACATAGACATATCATTAATTGGGTTACACTGGGTATTTGCATCTGACCATCGATAAAGGCTTTTGTTGGTTTCTATTAAGGTCCCAAGATCAATAATAAGCATGAATCAAGTGCAAATACACATCGAAGAAGTTGCGGAATACTTACATCGATCGGTTGAGCGATGCAGAGGCAACAAAATCTGATTTTGCTCGGCAGTGGACTGGTTCAGCAGTGAGCAGTCCATCCTCCTCCATTTACTGTTTTTGAGCTCCTCGAACAAGCTCCAAGCTTTGTCGAACGATTCCCGGCTCATGGGTAGACTTCCCTATCAACTTCGCATGTCTCGTAAGTGTGCTAGCACTTGAGATTTTGCCACAAAATCCCACTCTAGTGCTTCCCACTGCTCACGTTTTTTGTTGAAAACCAGTGAGCTGTTATGACCCTCCATGGGCGTGAATAATAGAGAGAAAGGAGAAGGAAGAAGAGAAATTGTGTTGAATTAGGTTGAAAAGTGTATCTAATACACTTATATATTTTTCCAAAAAATAATTAAATGAATTACCACTTTTTGGCTTCCAAAAAGTCAAATGGTAAATGCTCAACAACCATTCCAACAACTACCATCAATCAATCACATCAATCAATCAAGTGTCACATCACTCAAAGTGACATGATTTGACGCTTGATGTGACGCTAGATGCGACTAGCGATTTGACGCTTGATTTGACTTGCGTGCGAATATGCTCGTAAATAATCCCGGGCTCGGGTTTGCTAATTCCAAATAAACGAATTTTCCGTTGCATCGTAATTAAATGATTACGCCTAGCGAAGTCACTATACACGTCGCTAACGAATTAATTCTAAATTAATTCGTTCGCCCGAATTAAAATCTAATTTTAACTCCGCGTCGAAATCCAATTTCGTTTAATATATCAAATATATTAATTCTCGATTAATTCCAAATTAATCGTTATCTCTCTTTTAAATGATATTTTATCCCAGATAAAATATCTCAGCAATTAATCCCAGATTAATTTTATCTCTCTTCTAATTAATCACAGATTAATTTAGAGTGCGAGTCATACGTCATCGGTGAATCTTTGGGAAGCGACCCATGAGATCCCCGGATATGTTGGCAGTAAATTCGATCGTCGGACTATCCGAACACGTAAGTACCTCGTACTACGCTTTACCGATTTACAAGACAATGTTGGCCTCTAGCAAAACGCCATGCCTACCTAATTCTTCGGAAATATCCTTACAGGAATAAAGGATATATACCAGGCGTAGTATACGTAGTATTGCGTATTTCTGTACAGTATCGGATGATCACGTGCTAGGCCTGGGGCTGGAATTGTGTCTGCCCCGTACGAAGCACATGTCAGATGTCTGGTGACTAGACTCTATATTCGGATAAACCTGACCTTGTCATTTTATCCCGATAGCTGCAGCATTTAAGAGAACCAGTCGCGTATCCTACGTGACCATCATCTCCACTATGACTGGAGTGATACTTCCGTCTTGACATCACACCCAACACACTACGATTCTCAATATACCCAGTATTGGCGTACACATAACCTATTAAAACCCTGGACGACCGCAACCAAAGTATATTGATTGTTACAAGTATTAGCGGTGCAAGTCTCAGGTTAAGACCAAATACACCTACCTTGATTTCAGACTTCCATAGACACATAGTCATACTACCAATGGAATTCCGAGGGGGTCTATCCAGAGCGAAGTTGTTTCCCGTACCATCTGTAAAACACAACCTCCTATTACACTTGCATGAGTATCCTATACCCAAATATATGAGAACTATGCCGTTGTGCCCTCACAACGTGCACAAGTGTAATACTAGTCTTTTACGTATTCATCGATGTCCAATCTCCATAATACTCTGACTAGGGATATTTAATGATTTATCCTTCGTGGACTGATACTGTCTCATATCATTCTCCATCTAGGAACAAATCATAGGGACCTCCTATTATTTATACATCTAGGTGATCTAATCACAAATGATAAGAGTGCAATCTCCTTTGTCATATAGTTAATTTGTACAACAACACCATGATTTGTACAAATAGTGACGCTATGGGTCATAATTGTCCAACAATCTCCCACTTGACCTATAGCCAGTCACTCGAGTTATTGACACCTGAACTATGTACGGTTGGCTCAAACTTCTGAGAAAAGATTTCGTCAGCGGATTTGCATGATTATCATCTGATGCGATTTATTCGATCATCACTTCGCCACGATGTATGATCAGAACGAATCAGATGATTATCGAAGTATGTATATGGATCGTTGATGAGACTATTAATTCTTTAGCCTGTGCTGACGCCTAGCTCAGCTGCTAACAAAATTATATCTAATCTAATTAGATTTGTTATCGACCCAAATGGCTTCTATTGCCGCTTCAGCTGCAGCAATTAACCCGCATTTGTTGTTTATTCGGTGACAGTATCTTGCTTGGAAGATTTCCAGCTCACTATTCCATTATTCAAACTGTATAGTACCGTTTGTGACTTATAGTCGTCTTTATCGGTTTGGAAACTTGCAGTAGTGATCCCAGTCACTTCAAGTTCTCCATCTCCCTAGACTAAGACAGTATCCTTAGTTCTCTAAGATACTAACGGTTGTTCTTAACTTCAATCCAGTGACTATCACTCGGATTGGCCTGTTTGTGAATCCATATGCTCAAAGCGTATGAGACACCAGGTAGCGTACATTTTTCAATGTACGATTCCACGGAGAGTTTTCGAAAGCCAAGCTTTTGCCGATAGTTATTATGGGAATATCATTTCCAAGAAATGATGTATTTTCATTATTTATAGGACATCTACTGTCAGTGCGCTCCCACTAACCCTCTTATATACACAAGAATCATTTACGTTTTGAATTAAATCATAAACCATTATGATTACATCAAAACGATAATTCCAAGAACCTATGTCTGCTTCAATCCAAACATTGATCGAATAACCTACAAACCTTGTTTGCTAGTTTTGGTACGACAAAACCGTCAGGATGTTGTAAACATCCTCCTAAAGGTTTCCTTTTCAGGAAAGCGATTTTCCCGTATAGCTGACATATTTCATAAATGAAACATGCAGCATTAGCAAGCATTATCCAAATGGATTTACCGTGGCAACAGGTAAAAGGTTGAATCGTAATCAACACAATGTTGATAATGATACCTTTCCGCTACAAGCCTAGCTTAGTACGTTGGTATGTTGCCTTCCATGTATGTCTTCCTTGAAGACTTATATGGTACCAATAGGCACAATGCCTTGCGGTACATCAACTAGTATCAAAACATAGTTGATATACATGGAATCCATTTCGGACTCATGACACTTTGTCATAATAGGGAGTCGATACCTTGTATCACTTCCTCATACGTAGTCAGTTGGTATACCTCAATAAGATTGACATCTTCATGAGGTGAGATCAGAAACCCATACCCCAGGTTGTTTTCTGACTCTTTCCGATATACGCGGTTCTTGTGTATTCAAAGATTAATGGTAATAGTTTCATCCTTGATGAACTATTTGTGTTCCATTAAGATTCGGTGCCTTGAACAGTATTACTCCGATTTTCATTGAGTTTTACTATCCTCCCATTTACCGCTGCATATCGGTATTCCTCTTAGGAAAACCGCATGGGGAGCAACAATCTAATTGTTCTCAGGTGAGATGTATAAGTATTATACTTTGGTATCCCTTGGATAACCTACAATTGGCACTTATCCAATTTGGGTTTTAGTTTGGTATCATCCAAACATATGCCTAGCATTCCCAAATATACAGGAATGTGAAACCTGGTTTCTTTCCCGTTCATGTCTAATATGAAATATGTCAAACAGATTATTATGGAACTTTATTCTAAATAAGTTCTTGCACTGTTTATGCTTATCTGTTGAAGGAAATGGTAGCTCAGAGCGACTCATGATTAACCTTATAATGTCCAACAAAATTCGGTTATTCAGTTCGGACACACCGTCAAATTGACGTGTTCCGGGAGGAGTCCTCATTGAAAGAATACTATACTCTTTCAAGTATTTTAGAAACTTACTGCTTAATTATTTTCCATTACGGTCTTACCGTGACAGTATAATATTATAGCCGATCTGTTTGTCTATTTCGTATCGAAACTGAAAGTTTCCGATTTGTGTTTCAAAAGAAACACATAACCATAACGCGATGCCACATCCGTAAAGGTCACAAAATATTCATATCCACCTCTAGCCTAGCTAGACATGGGCCCACTTGCTTCACTATGAACTAGGGCTAATAGATCAGTGGCATTTGCATTTTTACTAAGTAAACCCAATAAACTAGATTCGTAGACTTTATTTGAATGGAATCAAATTAGTCCCGGTATCCGCTCTTCAAAAGTGCGGATATACGAGTCTTGTTTAATTGTGTCCCAGACAACAATGCCACAAATTAGTTTCTTCTGATCAAATCAGTTTGAGCTGTTTGTTTGTCATGTTACAATAGTCCAACTATTTAATCAACTATAATTTAATAGATTAAAATCAATCATATTGATTACTATAATCCAATTATAAAATCAATTATAAATGAATAGTTTGAATATAGTCCAACTATTTATTAAAAACAACATTTAAATATTAGTCCAACTAACATTTAATTTATAACGACGAATGATATTTGTTTGAACGCGTATGGCAAGTAATTAAACGAATATTGCAAATTCAATTCTTGCCTCCAATTATTTTTCGGCGAGCCTCTAACCCTCTGTCGACTACTCGGGAAACTGTGTTTCCTAGTGGGCTAGGATCCCGTTAAATATCACACAATCTTGACTTTGGCCAACAAATTGTATGATAATTAACTAGGTAGATCTCTAAGATCGATTGGATCCAATCCAATTCCTAGATCTGGTAGGAGGACATCCAAGTCCGAAACATATATCTTATATATGCCAATACATCCAATGTATTACCTAACCTTTTTCCTCTTAATCAACTAAGCCTTGGCTTTGGCACAACAAACTTAGTGATCCCAGTTAAGCGCGACCCATTGACCATGGAAAGCTTCGTAATCAATGTCGATGGACAAGAAGTTGTCTTGACTTTGGCCAACAAACCACAACTTGGACAAGACACCAATATGGAACAAAGCCTTCGTGATTCAAACACATCCTCGACGGACAAAGGCCTTGACTTTGGCCAATAAGCCCATGCCAGTCTCGGATCTTGAGTGAGAATCACTCAATGGAAGGAAAAACGCTTATATTTTGTGAGGGTTTTTCGCATGCAAATTGGCAACCAATTTATTATCTTTGTTAAGGTCTCATCATCATACACCCTTAAACATGAATTCTAAACATATAATAAAGCACGTATAATAAAATAATAATGATATGTACACATTGATCCTAGATCAAATCTTTCCCATTCTCTCTCCCGCTAGCACATGTATTACTTCTACCCGTTACACTACACTTCTAAAGAAACCTCATTTACATTGATAATGCATATGTATTTTGCATACTCAAATAGAGACATAGTGCATATGTATTTTGCATACTCAAATAGAGACATAGTGCACATAGACAGATATAGATCCATGACCATGGGGACAACGATACGTAACGCCTTTGGATCCTAGTTTCAGTGATATGGATAGATATAAATTCGGGACTAGGGGACACCGATACGTAGAGCCCATAGACTCCAGTTCAGATCCAGATTCGAAACTAGGGGACGGCGATACTTAATGCCCCTAGATCTCAGTTTTATTATCATGGGGGACAATGATACGTAATGTCACATGGCACTAGTTAGGTTTTTAGGGGGACGACGATAGGTAACGCCCTTAAACATCAGATTTTACAGAGGATACAGATACAGATTTGGGGCTAGGGGACGATGATACGTAACGCCCCTAGATCTCAACCTCAGTGTCATGGGGGACGGTAATACATAACGCCCCACGGTACTAGTTAGATATTTAGGAGGACGGCGATACGTAACACCCTTAAACATCAGATTTTACAAAAGATTTTAGACACGTGCTTAGGGGGACGGCGATACGTAACGCCCCTAATCACCAAGTAATCACCAAGGATTTTAGAAGGTTTTATGTGTTTTCCAACTATGAAGATTTTCATGATAATCCTTTTGCATAACTTCTTAGTTTTATAAAAGAATTGATTTCCAACAGATTACCTAATTGGAATTTCATGTATAGGATTTTGACACTACTTTATCTTGAATATCATCACAGATTTTAGATTCGATTTTAATCCAAGTTTTCTTTGATATTTCCAACATATGAGATTTCTTGTTTTATCATTCTATACAGTTTTCAGAGTTTGTATTAAAGTTTTATGATTTTCAGATATAGGAATTCTAGTTTTTGTTATACCTTGCCCCACGGGGCCAGGTGCAGTTGTTACTCCATCCTTATGTGATTCCAGAATTTGGGCCCTTGACAACTAGTTCCTCTATCTGGTGGTGATAATTTCTTCATATGGAAGTTAAGTTATATCTAGTTTTGATTCAATGAGTAAGATGGTAGTATGCTACAACTATGTATTATGTATAATTTCTATGTTAAGATGCATGGTCGATTTGTGATATTAATACAAGGGTCGAATGTTGGGTGTTTTTCATATTTAGAATACAGTTTGTGAGGATTCTAATGGATGGAATTAAGCGCCAATGTTTCAATAAAAGTTTTTCAGCTTATAGTTAGCAAATGCTTACATTTTAGCTCACGAGATCCATATGAAGTAACCAACTGTAGGCATTGCATTTTTGCATGTGAATCCCGATGATGAGTCTCATTTGGAGGCACTACCTTTTAAGTCGCGGAAGCCGCGGGAAACGGACATCGGAAGGGAAAAGATGGAAATCAATACTTTATCGAATTTGACTCGCTTGTTTAGCTTTGGGCTCGCTGGTGGACCTCCGTTTTAAAGCACCTTTAGCCTAAAAAAACCCGCAAACACTTAACCTTGGCCCAAAACCCAACATCCAAGCCCATCTCACTCAAGCCCAATCCAAAATAATTAAAACATTTAAAATACATGTCACAAATTAATTAATCAAATTAAAGCTAACTAAAATCAAATTAAACCAATTAAAATCCAACACAAATTAAATACCAATTGAATTAAATCTAAATTAAGTTAAACCAATTAATTAAAATCTAAATTAAATTAAACTAATATTTAATTAAAATCTAATACCAAAATTAAAATAAATCATTACCAAAATTAAAATAAATCACTTCCTAACTTAAAATATTATATACTAAATTAAAGAAATATTATGCCTAATTAAAATCAATCCTCACCTAATTAACAAATTAAATGCCTAATTAACACCAATCAAATATTCAACCTTCCTAATTCACCAAAATTTGTCCCCCAATCAAATATATATTTTCCTTTTGTGACACTAATTAGATATTACAAACCCTTATCCATGCAAACCCTAATTCACAACTATAAAACACACACTAAATCAACCCTAGGACAACACTTCACCTTCACGGCAAAAAAGCCAACTAAAACAAATAGAAACCCTACTCTCTCCACATACAACACACTCGGCAGCCCCCTAACCATACACAGCAAACTGCCCTGGCTGGATCTCTCCTTCAACCCCTTGGCAGTAACACAAACCCAAAATAATAAGAACTATCTCGCCCTATCACAAACGATTCATTCACGCCTAGCCTTCACCACTCGGCGCATCAACAGATAACCAAACTCACGTTCAACACCTAGACTTCGCCACACATCAACATAGCAGCCATCCTCCACGAGAAAACCAAAATAACACACACACATGGCCATGAACCCAAACTAGCTCTTAGCGCATTGACTTCTACTACCCCACTGACTAAAAAAAAAGACAACAACAATAACTTATAAACCCAGGCCCTTCAACACGCCTAAACCCTCCCCTCAACACTCAGCAACCTCACGCCTAAACAGTCCCCTAACGCCACCAAAACTGCCCAGTTTAGCTGCCCCTTAGACTCCCCAAAACTGCTGCATAAGACCCCCCCACTACACACCCAAAACAGCCACTGCATTGCCCTCCAAATCTAACCCTGAAAATAGTCCAAAATAGTAGCCCAAATACCCTCAAACAGTGGCCTAAATCGCCCAGAAACCGACCCAAAAACTGCACTTTAAAATATTTGAACAACCGAACAAACAACATCCCGATACCCATTAAAACCGCACAAGACAGTCCCTAAATGCACCTGAAACAGTGAGCAAAAAATACTGAGTAAACAGCAGCAAAATGGAGGTCAAAATAGTAGCTTGAGCAGCGAAACAGCAAGGTAAAAGGCAAACCAGTGAACCAGAAAAGTTGCGGTGTGATAGCCCTTCCGACGGCCGTGAAACGCGAGTCCAAAAGTCGACATAAAAGGTTAGACCTGAGGGTATTTTTCACATTCGTTTTCTGTTTTATTTTTATTATTTATTGAGTATTGTTTGCATGATTGTTATGTTGAAATGCATGTTGTGGCCCTTGAGTAGATAAATATGCATGTATTACGAAATATTGTATGTTGTGGCCTTGGAATAAAATGAAAGATGTGTCAACTCTCGCGGTATATCGGATGGAAACCCGGACATAAATTTCATAGCCGATTCCGAATGGACGGTAGTATGATCTGTACTCGGGATACAACTCCACATACCGTTTGAGTAAACGACACCTTCTTTTTTTTTTATATTGCTTTGATTTATTTATTTTTCATCATTTGAATTCCGCATGTTACTTGTTTATGCATGACGCAATCGAGCGCATGGGCTTAGTAAGTCGGATTAAAGGTCCCCAATTTGGAGGGGTTAAAATCCTTTACCACGATGCTTTGCCGCGCTGGTTGATGTGTGTTCGGTTGGATTAAAGATATGTCCAATCGGGCATACTAAGTTTGATATTTTTGTCTTTATTCTTTGTATGCATGATGCGATCGAGCGCATGGGCTTAGTAAGTCGATTAAAGGTCCCCTATTTGGAGGGGTTAAAATCCTTTACCACGATACTTTGCCGCGCCGGTTGATGTATATTCGTTTGAATGTAAGATGTGTTCAATCGGGTATACGAAGTTTCATATAGTTATCATTGTCTTTGTACGCATTGTAATGAAAGGCGCATGGGCTTATTGTGTTGGATTAAAAGGTTCTCAATTTAGGTGAAGAAAAGCCTAAAAGGCTACCTTTACCACGATATTTGTCGTGTCTTTCATCTATTGATTGCATCATTTACCTTAGTCTTGGCTTAACGTAGTATAATTCATATATCCATGTTATGATAGCATTTGAGTATTATTTCTTGTACTATATCGGATGGAAACCCAGACATAAATTCCGTAGCCGATTCCGAATGGACGGTAATGCGGTCTGTACTTGGGATACAATTCCACGTACCACTTGGAAAAGTGCTCACATGTGTGTTTGTGTCCATATTAGTTATATTCTTTTACACCACGTCATAGCATGCTTACTTTAATGCCTAATTGCATCCTTAAGTGTCTTTTTGCATTATGTACTTAGTTGACTCTTTTATTTTTGCATGGACAAGTAATGGCATTGTTTATGATATGTCTATGAAATCACATGTTCACCATTATTTGATTCGCCTTTATGTGTGCTTGTATGGTTAGTGTGTGCTTGTGTTTCCATGAATATAATATGCCAATGAAGTTGTATGTTCGTTGCTACTTTGATGTACTTTCAAGCATGCAATCTTAGATGTGAAATATATGAAAATTTAGGTGTAAGTTTTATTTTTGTGCATATGGATTTAGAAGCATGATACTCTTGGAAATTAGTGTTACTTATGCTTGATTAAATTATTACACAAATCCTTTCATTACAAGTGACATAAGTAAAAGACCATTCCGAACCCAACGATTTGAGGTCTTCCCTTGCGAGGGGTGAGTGCGGCCTTAAATCTCATTTTCCCGGTTCACACCGGGTGGCGACTCCATTATTCTCCAGTTTAGTCCCCCGCGGGCTACTCCGTACTCCCAACTAGGTCTTGAGCCTAGGACAACATGCGTCGCCCAGTTTCTGTGTCCCACAGTCTGGCGACTCCACTGGGATAGAGAATCGGCCCCGAAATATTGTCTTGTAATGTTTGGATTTATGTTCTAATTGACCGTGTCTATAGTGGATAAAATGGGGGTTTAATCAAAGGCATTTTGAGGCTAGGTAATGGTTTGGTGTATTCCTTCATTCACTACCTTTCTAGAAGGAAAAGCTGTGAAGGCACCTATATAGCCATCTACCCGTAGCCTATTGTGATGGACTAATTTGGAGGACTCGTTGTTTATTCCTGTCACCAAGCGATAAGAGCCTAAGAGGCTAGGGTACTTAAGAGAGCCTCGCTCCACCCTCCCTCTGGGGAATCTACAACGAGAAATTCATTTGACAGTCAGTCACACACCATAGCTCATTGGCACGTACCTTAGTGTATAAAAAAGGGGTGCGCTCACTTGGTCGCTCGAACCCTTGATTGGGGAGGCCTAGTTGTGGGCCATCCTTCGCCGGTGAGAGCCTTTGTCTACACTCTTGCGAACCCACCCATAGACCGGGGTTGTATGGTTAAAGTAACAATTATTTCCTTGAGTATGTGCTTGTGGACCATCCTCATTTAGATGCAATTGGACTATTGTCAGAAATGCGAACTTGCTGGGCCATTTAAACTGGGGCGAGTTCGTACCTTATGACCATTAGGCCCAAAGCTTCTGAAATGTTGATGGGCCATTCTGTAGAAATCATTGTTTTATGTTTGCATTATCTTTCTTTTATGCTGGTGTTTGGGAACATCGTCGTTTGGATCCATTTGGACCATTTGTCAAGGATATGGGCTTGTTGGGCCATTTAAACTGGGACAAGAACGTATTTTATGACGATTGGGCCAAAGGCTTCTAAGTGATTGATGGGCCACTTTGTGTTTGTGTTCGGAACATTACCATTTGGAATTAGTTGAGCTCCTTGCCATGAGATGTGAACTCGTTGGGCCATTTAAACTGAGACGAGTTCACTCCTATGACAGTTAGCCCAAAAGCTTCTAAAATGATGATGGGCCGATTTGTGTGAAATTTTAATGAGTTGATATATTTCTTGTATCGCGTGCATCTCATGCATCACATGTACCTCATGCATACATGCACCATGTTAACCCTCTTTTGTCTTGAAAGCCATCATAGATACTCGTCGGTTAGGGAAGATGGCAGACTTAACAAAAGACCAAGCAGCCACCAAGAGTACCGGCAGAAGACCTAACCCAACGGGATAGGAAACTCATTCATGCATGCATGCATACACGTAACGTATCCTGCATTCCTTTTCGTGTTTGTTCTGTTTTATAATAACAGGTTTCAGAGGAGAAAAAAAAGGAAAGCGGCAAAGAACAAGCTAATCAGAAACGATAAAAAGCACAGTATCGGATTTGGGTAATAATCTAAGGGTTGAGGCCTATTTGAGTTTGAGTTTTGGGTATGGCACTCTGGGGGCGAGGCCCACATCAGTTTCAGTATCAGTTTGGGGCGAGGCCCATATCAGTATCAGTTTGGGGCGGGGCCCATATCAGTATCAGTCTGGGGGGCGAGGCCCATATCAGTATCAGTTGGGGGCGAGGCCCACATCAGTATCAGTTGGGGTGAGGACCATATTAGTATCAGTCTGGGGGCGAGGCCCATATCAGTATCAGTTGGGGGCGGGGCCCACATAAGTATCATCTGGGGGCGAGGCCCATATCAGTATCAGTTTGGGGCGAGGCCCACATCAGTATCAGTTTGGGGTGAGGCCCATATCAGTATCAGTCTGGGGGCGAGGCCCATATCAGTATCAGTTGGGGGCGGGGCCCACATAAGTATCAGCTGGGGGCGAGGCCCATATCAGTATCAGTTTGGGGCGAGGCCCACATCAGTATCAGTTTGGGGTGAGGCCCATATCAGTATCAGTCTGGGGGCGAGGCCCATATCAGCAGTATCAGTCTTTGGGCGAGGCCCACATCAGTATCAGTCTGGGGGCGAGGCCCATATCAGTATCAATCTGGGGCTGAGGCCCATATCAGTATCAGTCAGGGCCGAGGCCCACATCAGTATCGGCCTAGGGCGAGGCCCACATCAGCATCAGTTTAGGGCCGAGGCCCACATCAATATCAGTTTAGGGCTGAGGCCCATATCAATATCAGTTTAGGGCCGAGGCCCACATCAATATCAGCTTGGGGAATAAAGCCCACATCCAACACAATTCGGGAATAAAGCCCACAGTCAGCTCAGATAAGGGAATAAAGCCCACAGTCTGCTCAGATCAGGGAATAAAGCCCACATTCAGTACAATTCAGAAACAAAGCCCACAACCAGCTCAGATCGGGGATAAAGCCCACATCCAACACAATGTTCGGGAATAAAGCCCACAGTCAGCTCATATTAAGGAATAAAGCCCACATTCTGCTTAGATCAGGGAATAAAGCCCACATTCAGTACAATTCGGGAACAAAGCCCACAGCCAGCTCAGATCGGGGATAAAGCCCACATTCAGTACAGTTCGAGAACAAAGCCCACAGACAGCTCAGATCAGGGAATAAAACTCTATCTTAACACATCTCGGGAATAAGGCCCAGGGGAATAAAGCCATATCTCTACACAGTTCGGGAAAAAGCCTAGAGGAATAAAGCCCACTTACGAAACAGTTCAGGAATACAGCCCAGGAGAAGGAAACTCTCTCTCAACGCAGTTCGGGAATAAAGCCCAAAGGTCAATGCATCTCAGGATAACAAGTAAGTTAAGCAACAGCTGGCGAGCCAGGTAAGTAGAAATGCATTGCATAACTTTGATAGGATTGTTCAAAGTCACACACTGCACAAGTCCCATCAAAGTGGGGGCGACTGTAGGCATTGCATTTTTGCATGTGAATCCCGATGATGAGTCTCATTTGGAGGCACTACCTTTTAAGTCGCGGAAGCCGCGGGAAACGGACGTCGGAAGGGAAAAGATGGAAATCAATACTTTGTCGAATTTGACTCGCTTGTTTAGCTTTGGGCTCGCTGGAGGACCTCCATTTTAAAGCACCTTTAGCCTAAAAAAACCCGCAAACACTTAAACTTGGCCCAAAACCCAACATCCAAGCCCATCTCACTCAAGCCCAATCCAAAATAACTAAAACATTTAAAATACATGTCACAAATTAAATTAATCAAATTAAAGCTAACTAAAATCAAATTAAACCAATTAAAATCCAACACAAATTAAATACCAATTGAATTAAATCTAAATTAAGTTAAACCAATTAAATTAAATCTAAATTAAATTAAACTAATATTTAATTAAAATCTAATACCAAAATTAAATAAATCATTACCAAAATTAAAATAAATCACTTCCTAACTTAAAATATTATATACTAAATTAAAGAAATATTATGCCTAATTAAAATCAATCCTCACCTAATTAACAAATTAAATGCCTAATTAACACCAATCAAATATTCAACCTTCCTAATTCACCAAAATTTGTCCCCCAATCAAATATATATTTTCCTTTTGTGACACTAATTAGATATTACAAACCCTTATCCATGCAAACCCTAATTCACAACTATAAAACACACACTAAATCAACCCTAGGACAACACTTCACCTTCACGGCAAAAAAGCCAACTAAAACAAATAGAAACCCTACTCTCTCCACATACAACACACTCGGCAGCCCCCTGACCATACACAGCAAACTGCCATGGCTGGATCTCTCCTTCAACCCCCTGACAGTAACACAAACCCAAAATAATAAGAACTCTCTCGCCCTATCACAAACGATTCATTCACGCCTAGCCTTCACCACTCGGCGCATCAACAGATAACCAAACTCACGTTCAACACCTAGCCTTCACCACTCAGCGCATCAACACCTAGACTTCGCCACACATCAACATAGCAGCCCTCCTCCACGTGAAAACCAAAATAACGCACACACAAGGCCATGAACCCAAACTAGCTCTTAGCGCATTGACTTCTACTACCCCACTGACTAAAAAAAAAGACAACAACAATAACTTATAAACGCAGGCCCTTCAACACGCCTAAACCCTCCCCTCAACACTCAGCAACCTCACGCCTAAATAGTCCCCTAATGCCACCAAAACTGCCCAGTTTAGCCGCCACTTAGACTCCCAAAAACTGCTGCACAAGACCCCCCACTGCACACCCAAAACAGCCACTGCATTGCCCTCCAAATCTAACCCTGAAAATAGTCCAGAATATTAGCCCAAATACCCTCAAACAGTGGCCTAAATCGCCCAGAAACTGACCCAAAAACTTCACTTTAAAACATTTGAACAACCGAACAAACAGCAGCCCGATACCCATTAAAACCGCACAAGACATTCCCTAAATGCACCTGAAACAGTGAGCAAAAAATACAGAGGAAACAGCAGTAAAACGGAGGTCAAAACAGTAGCTTGAGCATCGAAACAGCAAGGTAAAACGCAAACTAGTGAACCAGAAAAGTTGCGGTGTGATAGCCCTTCCAACGGCCGTGAAACGCGAGTCCAAAAGTCGACATAAAAGGTTAGACCTGAGGGTATTTTTCACATTCGTTTTCTGTTTTATTTTTATTATTTATTGAGTATTGTTTGCATGATTGTTATGTTGAAATGCATGTTGTGGCCCTTGAGTAGATAAATATGCATGTATTACGAAATATTGTATGTTGTGGCCTTGGAATAAAATGAAAGATGTGTCAACTCTCGCGGTATATCGGATGGAAACCCGGACATAAATTTCATAGCCGATTCCGAATGGACGGTAGTATGATCTGTACTCGGGATACAACTCCACATACCGTTTGAGTAAATGACACCTTCTTTTGTTTTATATTGCTTTGATTTATTTATTTTTCATCATTTGAATTCCGCATGTTACTTGTTTATGCATTACGCAATCGAGCGCATGGGCTTAGTAAGTCGGATTAAAGGTCCCCAATTTGGAGGGGTTAAAATCCTTTACCACGATGCTTTATCGCGATGGTTGATGTGTGTTCGGTTGGATTAAAGATATGTCCAATCGGGCATACTAAGTTTGATATTTTTGTCTTTATTCTTTGTATGCATGATGCGATCGAGCGCATGGGCTTAGTAAGTCGGATTAAAGGTCCCCTATTTGGAGGGGTTAAAATCCTTTACCACGATACTTTGCCGCGCCGGTTGATGTATATTCGTTTGAATGTAAGATGTGTTCAATCGGGTATACGAAGTTTCATATAGTTATCATTGTCTTTGTACGCATTGTAATGAAAGGCGCATGGGCTTATTGTGTTGGATTAAAAGGTTCTCAATTTATGTGAAGAAAAGCCTAAAAGGCTACCTTTACCACAATACGACAATGAAGTTGTATGTTCGTTGCTACTTTGATGTACTTTCAAGCATGCAATCTTAGATGTGAAATATATGCAAATTTAGGTGTAAGTTTTATTTTTGTGCATATGGATTTAGAAGCATGATACTCTTGGAAATAAGTGTTACTTAAGCTTGATTAAATTATTACACAAATCCTTTCATTACAAGTGACATAAGTAAAGGACCATTCCGAACCCAACGGTTTGAGGTCTTCCCTTGCGAGGGGTGAGTGCGGCCTTAAATCTCATTTTCCCGGTTCACACCGGGCGGCGACTCCATTATTCTCCGGTTTAGTCCCCCGCGGGCTACTCCGTACTCCCAACTAGGTCTTGAGCCTAGGACAGCATGCGTCGCCCAGTTTCTGTGTCTCACACCAGCTATAGTTTACGCTGACTAAACCACCACGAGTTTGGGATGGCCTTAGCCACAGGTTTGGGTGGTTTGGTAGGTAATAAGTTAATGAGATGCTAGAATTCCGTAGATACGTAGTTTAGTGTGGAACCGAGAAGATAAGCTTACTACAATGTTGCATTCAGTACAGTGAGTAAATTATGCATTCAGTAAAGTGAGTAAATTATCATGGTATTATATACGTAAACGGCCATCAGGTAGAGATGAGATTTATAAGTTTGTGTATATTTACATATATCTGAATTTTATTTATGTCATTACAGTTACTTGATATATTTACATAAGACATGAGCTACGTACTGAGATTTATAGCTTACACCCCAACAGTTTGCTAGTTTTGCAGGTTCACATTTGACATAAAGAGCTAGAAGATTCTAGAGGTGTCTTGAAGACAACAGATCACCTCGATGCAGTCAAGTTGGTCTTGAGTTGTTGTATTGTTCTAGGATGTGTTATGGGCTCCCACAACCTTAGTTTAATTTTATTTGTATCATATGTGTAATTTTAATCGTGCTGAGCACGTAGTTGTTTTTAGTTATCTGTCTAATGTCAGGCCTGAGGCCTATTTGCATATAAGTTGAGATTTTTCAGGCTGGAGACCTATTTACCTATGAGTTGAGATTTGTTAGGACGAAGGTCTTTTAGAACATGAGTTGAGATTGATTGTTTTGAATGTAATATCAGGACACCTCGAGGTGCTGGACTTTGATCCAGGTTTCATGATTTTTAGTAGAGGTCATGCCAAAACTTTAGTAGCATCAGAGGCTTATGGATATGGGTTTTCATGTCTCATGCCGGTAGCACTCTGGCATTAGGTGGGATGTTACAAAGTTTGTCTCATAGCGTTGGTTAAAAGTCAATAGCATGGTCTAGAGTAAGTGAGTGCATTTTGGGGTATCCGACTGTCAGAGAATATCTTCTGTTTTGTATAGACCTGGTAGGTCTTTTATGTAATATATATGTTTCCTTAGGTATGAGATGCTTTTCTACTTTGCGCCTAGCCATGGAGTATTGGAGTCTTTGGATGACTTAGTTGATGTGTTTCGACTAGTTGTTTCCATATTAGAAGATATTACTGTAAGTTAAGGCTTTTGTGATCCAATTAAGACTAGAGAATCCGGAGCAGACGTATAATAACAGTTTTAGGCCTTTATAAGGCAAGAGGGTTATTAGCGATTCTAAGGCATGTGGTTGAGACCTTTAAGAGACTAAGGATTCAGAATAGTCTCGTAGTTGTGCTCAAAGTCAGGAGGGGTGTGTTAAACCCTCAGCGTTATTGGTTAGCTAGGTTCTCTGGTTAAGAATCAAGTGAGTATAGTTTACCTTTGTCGAAAAAATGAAGAAAATATAGTTAGATAATTTCTAGAAAAGGATTAGAGATTTTCCGTGTATGTATTTTGAATCAGATCAGAAAGTATAAGGGCGGATTAATTTCGAGAACAAAATTTTATATGGAGGGAAGAATGTAATATCCCGAATTTTTCAGAATGGTTTTGGAAGTTTTTCGAATTTAAGTTCAGAATTGGGAATTGGATGACATTCGGAAATAAGACTTTATCAGTTGGAAAATAGATTGGAATATTTTTAAGTGAAGTTTCGTCGAGTTGGAAAGTGCGTGGTTCTGAGAACCAGTTACGTAATTTCTGATTTTATCGTTATACGCGCAGAAGTTTCTTGTATTGGCTATAAAAATAACAAACGAACTATGCTTGAGCTGATTTTTGAACCATCGGACTCATTTTTCGAGACGAATAACTTTCGTGCTGAGTAATTTTCAAAATTTACAGCAGAAAGACCTCAAAATTATGAATTTCTGAAATACACCAAGGATAGGGCCTGTTTGTAATGCGCGAGGACTGGAATGCAATTTTCACAAACTTTCTATAAATACCTCAAATTTTCCAAAAATCACAAAAATGTAAAAAGCTTCTATAAAGCCCAAATCAACCCACATCTCCATGTCGTGGGTGACTGGTTGCTCACGTCGTCGTCCAGTTGGCCGTCGCCGACTGACACCTCGGCATAGGAAAGTGCGCCGGCCACTCCACCGTCTTGTGGTGGCCGGT
>SKCR01008660.1:0-23855 GCA_019454045.1 Zanthoxylum bungeanum
GACGGTGGAGTGGCCGGCGCACTTTCCTATGTCGAGGTGTCTGTCGGCGACGGCCAACTGGACGACGACGTGAGCAACCAGTCACCCACGACATGGAGATGTGGGTTGATTTGGGCTTTATAGAAACTTTTTACATTTTTGTGATTTTTGAAAAATTTGAGGTATTTATAGAAAGTTTGTGAAAATTGCATTCCAGTCCTCGCGCATTACAAACAGGCCCTATCCTTGGTGTATTTCAGAAATTCATAATTTTGAGGTATTTCTGCTGTAAATTTCGAAAATTGCTTAGCACGAAAGTTATTCGTCTCGGAAAATGAGTCCGATGGTTCAAAAATTAGCTCAAACATAGTTCATTTGTTATCTTTATAGCCAAAAAAAGAAACTTATGCGCGTATAACGATAAAATCAGAAATTAAGTAACTGGTTCTCACAACTACGCGCTTTCTAACTCGACGAAACTTCACTTAAAAATATTCCAATCTATTTTCCAACAGATAAAGTCTTATTTCCGAATGTCATCCAATTCCCAATTCTTAACTTAAATTCGAAAAACTTCCAAAACCATTCTGAAAAATTCAGGATATTACATTCTTCCCTCCATATAAAATTTTTTTCTCGAAATTAATCCGCCCTTATACTTTCTCATCTGATTCAAAATACATACACGGAAAATCTCTAATCCATTTCTAGAAATTATCTAACTATATTTTCTTCATTTTTTCGACAAAGGTAAACTATACTCACTTGATTCTTAACCAGAGAACCTAGCTAACCAATAACGCTGAGGGTTTAACACACCCCTCCTGACTTTGAGCACAACTACGAGACTATTCTGAATCCTTAGTCTCTTAAAGGTCTCAACCACATGCCTTAGAATCGCTAATAACCCTCTTGCCTTATAAAGGCCTAAAACTGTTATTATACGTCTGCTCCGGATTCTCTAGTCTTAATTGGATCACAAAAGCCTTAACTTACAGTAATATCTTCTAATATGGAAACAACTAGTCGAAACACATCAACTAAGTCATCCAAAGACTCCAATACTCCATGGCTAGGCGCAAAGTAGAAAAGCATCTCATACCTAAGGAAACATATATATTACATAAAAGACCTACCAGGTCTATACAAAACAGAAGATATTCTCTGACAGTCGGATACCCCAAAATGCACTCACTTACTCTAGACCATGCTATTGACTTTTAAGCAACGCTATGAGACAAACTTTGTAACATCCCACCTAATGCCAGAGTGCTACCGGCATGAGACATGAAAACCCATATCCATAAGCCTCTGATGCTACTAAAGTTTTGGCATGACCTCTACTAAAAATCATGAAACCTGGATCAAAGTCCAGCACCTCGAGGTGTCCTGATATTACATTCAAAACAATCAGTCTCAACTCATATTCTAAAAGGCCTCCGTCCTAACAAATCTCAACTCATAGGTAAATAGGTCTCCGGCCTGAAAAATCTCAACTTATATGCAAATAGGCCTCAGGCCTGACATTAGACAGATAACTAAAAACAACTACGTGCTCAGCACGATTAAAATTACACATATGATACAAATAAAATTAAACTAAGGTTGTGGGAGCCCATAACACATCCCAGAACAATACAACAACTCAAGACCAACTTGACTGCATCGAGGTGATCTGATGTCTTCAAGACACCTCTAGAATCTTCTAGCTCTTTATGTCAAATGTGAACCTGCAAAACTAGCAAACTGTTGGGGTGTAAGCTATAAATCTCAGTACGTAGCTCATGTCTTACGTAAATATATAAAGTAACTGTAAGGACATAAATAAAATTCAGATATATGTAAATATACACAAACTTATAAATCTCATCTCTACCTGATGGCCGTTTACGTATATAATACCATGATAATTTACTCACTTTACTGAATGCATAATTTACTCACTGTACTGAATGCAACATTGTAGTAAGCTTATCTTCTCGGTTCCACACTAAACTATGTATCTACGGAATTCTAGCATCTCATTAACTTATTACCTACCAAACCACCCAAACCTGTGGCTAAGGCCATCCCAAACTCGTGGTGGTTTAGTCAGCGTAAACTATAGCTGGTGTGGGACACAGAAACTGGGCGACGTATGATGTCATAGGCTCAAGACCTAGTTGGGAGTACGGAGTAGCCCGCGGGGGACTAAACCGGAGAATAATGGAGTCGCCATCCGGTATGAACCGGGAAAATGAGATTTAAGGCCGCACTCACCCCTCGCAAGGGAAGACCTCAAACCGTTGGGTTCGGAATGGTCCTTTACTTATGTCACTTGTAATGAAAGGATTTGTGTAATAATTTAATCAAGCTTAAGTAACACTTATTTCCAAGAGTATCATGCTTCTAAATCCATATGCACAAAAATAAAACTTACACCTAAATTTGCATATATTTCACATCTAAGATTGCATGCTTGAAAGTACATCAAAGTAGCAACGAACATACAACTTCATTGTCGTATTGTGGTAAAGGTAGCCTTTTAGGCTTTTCTTCACATAAATTGAGAACCTTTTAATCCAACACAATAAGCCCATGCGCCTTTCATTACAATGCGTACAAAGACAATGATAACTATATGAAACTTCGTATACCCGATTGAACACATCTTACATTCAAACGAATATACATCAACCGGCGCGGCAAAGTATCGTGGTAAAGGATTTTAACCCCTCCAAATAGGGGACCTTTAATCCGACTTACTAAGCCCATGCGCTCGATCGCATCATGCATACAAAGAATAAAGACAAAAATATCAAACTTAGTATGCCCGATTGGACATATCTTTAATCCAACCGAACACACATCAACCATCGCGATAAAGCATCGTGGTAAAGGATTTTAACCCCTCCAAATTGGGGACCTTTAATCCGACTTACTAAGCCCATGCGCTCGATTGCGTAATGCATAAACAAGTAACATGCGGAATTCAAATGATGAAAAATAAATAAATCAAAGCAATATAAAACAAAAGAAGGTGTCATTTACTCAAACGGTATGTGGAGTTGTATCCCGAGTACAGATCATACTACCGTCCATTCGGAATCGGCTATGAAATTTATGTCCGGGTTTCCATCCGATATACCGCGAGAGTTGACACATCTTTCATTTTATTCCAAGGCCACAACATACAATATTTCGTAATACATGCATATTTATCTACTCAAGGGCCACAACATGCATTTCAACATAACAATCATGCAAACAATACTCAATAAATAATAAAAATAAAACAGAAAACGAATGTGAAAAATACCCTCAGGTCTAACCTTTTATGTCGACTTTTGGACTCGCGTTTCACGGCCGTTGGAAGGGCTATCACACCGCAACTTTTCTGGTTCACTAGTTTGCGTTTTACCTTGCTGTTTCGATGCTCAAGCTACTGTTTTGACCTCCGTTTTACTGCTGTTTCCTCTGTATTTTTTGCTCACTGTTTCAGGTGCATTTAGGGAATGTCTTGTGCGGTTTTAATGGGTATCGGGCTGCTGTTTGTTCGGTTGTTCAAATGTTTTAAAGTGAAGTTTTTGGGTCAGTTTCTGGGCGATTTAGGCCACTGTTTGAGGGTATTTGGGCTAATATTCTGGACTATTTTCAGGGTTAGATTTGGAGGGCAATGCAGTGGCTGTTTTGGGTGTGCAGTGGGGGGTCTTGTGCAGCAGTTTTTGGGAGTCTAAGTGGCGGCTAAACTGGGCAGTTTTGGTGGCATTAGGGGACTATTTAGGCGTGAGGTTGCTGAGTGTTGAGGGGAGGGTTTAGGCGTGTTGAAGGGCCTGCGTTTATAAGTTATTGTTGTTGTCTTTTTTTTTAGTCAGTGGGGTAGTAGAAGTCAATGCGCTAAGAGCTAGTTTGGGTTCATGGCCTTGTGTGTGCGTTATTTTGGTTTTCACGTGGAGGAGGGCTGCTATGTTGATGTGTGGCGAAGTCTAGGTGTTGATGCGCTGAGTGGTGAAGGCTAGGTGTTGAACGTGAGTTTGGTTATCTGTTGATGCGCCGAGTGGTGAAGGCTAGGCGTGAATGAATCGTTTGTGATAGGGCGAGAGAGTTCTTATTATTTTGGGTTTGTGTTACTGTCAGGGGGTTGAAGGAGAGATCCAGCCATGGCAGTTTGCTGTGTATGGTCAGGGGGCTGCCGAGTGTGTTGTATGTGGAGAGAGTAGGGTTTCTATTTGTTTTAGTTGGCTTTTTTGCCGTGAAGGTGAAGTGTTGTCCTAGGGTTGATTTAGTGTGTGTTTTATAGTTGTGAATTAGGGTTTGCATGGATAAGGGTTTGTAATATCTAATTAGTGTCACAAAAGGAAAATATATATTTGATTGGGGGACAAATTTTGGTGAATTAGGAAGGTTGAATATTTGATTGGTGTTAATTAGGCATTTAATTTGTTAATTAGGTGAGGATTGATTTTAATTAGGCATAATATTTCTTTAATTTAGTATATAATATTTTAAGTTAGGAAGTGATTTATTTTAATTTTGGTAATGATTTATTTTAATTTTGGTATTAGATTTTAATTAAATATTAGTTTAATTTAATTTAGATTTAATTTAATTGGTTTAACTTAATTTAGATTTAATTCAATTGGTATTTAATTTGTGTTGGATTTTAATTGGTTTAATTTGATTTTAGTTAGCTTTAATTTGATTAATTTAATTTGTGACATGTATTTTAAATGTTTTAGTTATTTTGGATTGGGCTTGAGTGAGATGGGCTTGGATGTTGGGTTTTGGGCCAAGTTTAAGTGTTTGCGGGTTTTTTTAGGCTAAAGGTGCTTTAAAATGGAGGTCCTCCAGCGAGCCCAAAGCTAAACAAGCGAGTCAAATTCGACAAAGTATTGATTTCCATCTTTTCCCTTCCGACGTCCGTTTCCCGCGGCTTCCGCGACTTAAAAGGTAGTGCCTCCAAATGAGACTCATCATCGGGATTCACATGCAAAAATGCAATGCCTACAGTCGCCCCCACTTTGATGGGACTTGTGCAGTGTGTGACTTTGAACAATCCTATCAAAGTTATGCAATGCATTTCTACTTACCTGGCTCGCCAGCTGTTGCTTAACTTACTTGTTATCCTGAGATGCATTGACCTTTGGGCTTTATTCCCGAACTGCGTTGAGAGAGAGTTTCCTTCTCCTGGGCTGTATTCCTGAACTGTTTCGTAAGTGGGCTTTATTCCTCTAGGCTTTTTCCCGAACTGTGTAGAGATATGGCTTTATTCCCCTGGGCCTTATTCCCGAGATGTGTTAAGATAGAGTTTTATTCCCTGATCTGAGCTGTCTGTGGGCTTTGTTCTCGAACTGTACTGAATGTGGGCTTTATCCCCGATCTGAGCTGGCTGTGGGCTTTGTTCCCGAATTGTACTGAATGTGGGCTTTATTCCCTGATCTAAGCAGAATGTGGGCTTTATTCCTTAATATGAGCTGACTGTGGGCTTTATTCCCGAACATTGTGTTGGATGTGGGCTTTATCCCCGATCTGAGCTGGTTGTGGGCTTTGTTTCTGAATTGTACTGAATGTGGGCTTTATTCCCTGATCTGAGCAGACTGTGGGCTTTATTCCCTTATCTGAGCTGACTGTGGGCTTTATTCCCGAATTGTGTTGGATGTGGGCTTTATTCCCCAAGCTGATATTGATGTGGGCCTCGGCCCTAAACTGATATTGATATGGGCCTCAGCCCTAAACTGATATTGATGTGGGCCTCGGCCCTAAACTGATGCTGATGTGGGCCTCGCCCTAGGCCGATACTGATGTGGGCCTCGGCCCTGACTGATACTGATATGGGCCTCAGCCCCAGATTGATACTGATATGGGCCTCGCCCCCAGACTGATACTGATGTGGGCCTCGCCCAAAGACTGATACTGCTGATATGGGCCTCGCCCCCAGACTGATACTGATATGGGCCTCACCCCAAACTGATACTGATGTGGGCCTCGCCCCAAACTGATACTGATATGGGCCTCGCCCCCAGCTGATACTTATGTGGGCCCCGCCCCCAACTGATACTGATATGGGCCTCGCCCCCAGACTGATACTGATATGGGCCTCACCCCAAACTGATACTGATGTGGGCCTCGCCCCAAACTGATACTGATATGGGCCTCGCCCCCAGATGATACTTATGTGGGCCCCGCCCCCAACTGATACTGATATGGGCCTCGCCCCCAGACTGATACTAATATGGTCCTCACCCCAACTGATACTGATGTGGGCCTCGCCCCCAACTGATACTGATATGGGCCTCGCCCCCAGACTGATACTGATATGGGCCCCGCCCCAAACTGATACTGATATGGGCCTCGCCCCAAACTGATACTGAAACTGATGTGGGCCTCGCCCCCAGAGTGCCATACCCAAAACTCAAACTCAAATAGGCCTCAACCCTTAGATTATTACCCAAATCCGATACTGTGCTTTTTATCGTTTCTGATTAGCTTGTTCTTTGCCGCTTTCCTTTTTTTTCTCCTCTGAAACCTGTTATTATAAAACAGAACAAACACGAAAAGGAATGCAGGATACGTTACGTGTATGCATGCATGCATGAATGAGTTTCCTATCCCGTTGGGTTAGGTCTTCTGCCGGTACTCTTGGTGGCTGCTTGGTCTTTTGTTAAGTCTGCCATCTTCCCTAACCGACGAGTATCTATGATGGCTTTCAAGACAAAAGAGGGTTAACATGGTGCATGTATGCATGAGGTACATGTGATGCATGAGATGCACGCGATACAAGAAATATATCAACTCATTAAAATTTCACACAAATCGGCCCATCATCATTTTAGAAGCTTTTGGGCTAACTGTCATAGGAGTGAACTCGTCTCAGTTTAAATGGCCCAACGAGTTCACATCTCATGGCAAGGAGCTCAACTAATTCCAAATGGTAATGTTCCGAACACAAACACAAAGTGGCCCATCAATCACTTAGAAGCCTTTGGCCCAATCGTCATAAAATACGTTCTTGTCCCAGTTTAAATGGCCCAACAAGCCCATATCCTTGACAAATGGTCCAAATGGATCCAAACGACGATGTTCCCAAACACCAGCATAAAAGAAAGATAATGCAAACATAAAACAATGATTTCTACAGAATGGCCCATCAACATTTCAGAAGCTTTGGGCCTAATGGTCATAAGGTACGAACTCGCCCCAGTTTAAATGGCCCAGCAAGTTCGCATTTCTGACAATAGTCCAATTGCATCTAAATGAGGATGGTCCACAAGCACATACTCAAGGAAATAATTGTTACTTTAACCATACAACCCCGGTCTATGGGTGGGTTCGCAAGAGTGTAGACAAAGGCTCTCACCGGCGAAGGATGGCCCACAACTAGGCCTCCCCAATCAAGGGTTCGAGCGACCAAGTGAGCGCACCCCTTTTTTATACACTAAGGTACGTGCCAATGAGCTATGGTGTGTGACTGACTGTCAAATGAATTTCTCGTTGTAGATTCCCCAGAGGGAGGGTGGAGCGAGGCTCTCTTAAGTACCCTAGCCTCTTAGGCTCTTATCGCTTGGTGACAGGAATAAACAACGAGTCCTCCAAATTAGTCCATCACAATAGGCTACGGGTAGATGGCTATATAGGTGCCTTCACAGCTTTTCCTTCTAGAAAGGTAGTGAATGAAGGAATACACCAAACCATTACCTAGCCTCAAAATGCCTTTGATTAAACCCCCATTTTATCCACTATAGACACGGTCAATTAGAACATAAATCCAAACATTACAAGACAATATTTCGGGGCCGATTCTCTATCCCAGTGGAGTCGCCAGACTGTGGGACACAGAAACTGGGCGACGCATGTTGTCCTAGGCTCAAGACCTAGTTGGGAGTACGGAGTAGCCCGCGGGGGACTAAACTGGAGAATAATGGAGTCGCCACCCGGTGTGAACCGGGAAAATGAGATTTAAGGCCGCACTCACCCCTCGCAAGGGAAGACCTCAAATCGTTGGGTTCGGAATGGTCTTTTACTTATGTCACTTGTAATGAAAGGATTTGTGTAATAATTTAATCAAGCATAAGTAACACTAATTTCCAAGAGTATCATGCTTCTAAATCCATATGCACAAAAATAAAACTTACACCTAAATTTTCATATATTTCACATCTAAGATTGCATGCTTGAAAGTACATCAAAGTAGCAACGAACATACAACTTCATTGGCATATTATATTCATGGAAACACAAGCACACACTAACCATACAAGCACACATAAAGGCGAATCAAATAATGGTGAACATGTGATTTCATAGACATATCATAAACAATGCCATTACTTGTCCATGCAAAAATAAAAGAGTCAACTAAGTACATAATGCAAAAAGACACTTAAGGATGCAATTAGGCATTAAAGTAAGCATGCTATGACGTGGTGTAAAAGAATATAACTAATATGGACACAAACACACATGTGAGCACTTTTCCAAGTGGTACGTGGAATTGTATCCCAAGTACAGACCGCATTACCGTCCATTCGGAATCGGCTACGGAATTTATGTCTGGGTTTCCATCCGATATAGTACAAGAAATAATACTCAAATGCTATCATAACATGGATATATGAATTATACTACGTTAAGCCAAGACTAAGGTAAATGATGCAATCAATAGATGAAAGACACGACAAATATCGTGGTAAAGGTAGCCTTTTAGGCTTTTCTTCACCTAAATTGAGAACCTTTTAATCCAACACAATAAGCCCATGCGCCTTTCATTACAATGCGTACAAAGACAATGATAACTATATGAAACTTCGTATACCCGATTGAACACATCTTACATTCAAACGAATATACATCAACCGGCGCGGCAAAGTATCGTGGTAAAGGATTTTAACCCCTCCAAATAGGGGACCTTTAATCGACTTACTAAGCCCATGCGCTCGATCGCATCATGCATACAAAGAATAAAGACAAAAATATCAAACTTAGTATGCCCGATTGGACATATCTTTAATCCAACCGAACACACATCAACCAGCGCGGCAAAGCATCGTGGTAAAGGATTTTAACCCCTCCAAATTGGGGACCTTTAATCCGACTTACTAAGCCCATGCGCTCGATTGCGTCATGCATAAACAAGTAACATGCGGAATTCAAATGATGAAAAATAAATAAATCAAAGCAATATAAAAAAAAAAGAAGGTGTCGTTTACTCAAACGGTATGTGGAGTTGTATCCCGAGTACAGATCATACTACCGTCCATTCGGAATCGGCTATGAAATTTATGTCCGGGTTTCCATCCGATATACCGCGAGAGTTGACACATCTTTCATTTTATTCCAAGGCCACAACATACAATATTTCGTAATACATGCATATTTATCTACTCAAGGGCCACAACATGCATTTCAACATAACAATCATGCAAACAATACTCAATAAATAATAAAAATAAAACAGAAAACGAATGTGAAAAATACCCTCAGGTCTAACCTTTTATGTCGACTTTTGGACTCGCGTTTCACGGCCGTCGGAAGGGCTATCACACCGCAACTTTTCTGGTTCACTGGTTTGCCTTTTACCTTGCTGTTTCGCTGCTCAAGCTACTATTTTGACCTCCATTTTGCTGCTGTTTACTCAGTATTTTTTGCTCACTGTTTCAGGTGCATTTAGGGACTGTCTTGTGCGGTTTTAATGGGTATCGGGATGTTGTTTGTTCGGTTGTTCAAATATTTTAAAGTGCAGTTTTTGGGTCGGTTTCTGGGCGATTTAGGCCACTGTTTGAGGGTATTTGGGCTACTATTTTGGACTATTTTCAGGGTTAGATTTGGAGGGCAATGCAGTGGCTGTTTTGGGTGTGTAGTGGGGGGGTCTTATGCAGCAGTTTTGGGGAGTCTAAGGGGCAGCTAAACTGGGCAGTTTTGGTGGCGTTAGGGGACTGTTTAGGCGTGAGGTTGCTGAGTGTTGAGGGGAGGGTTTAGGCGTGTTGAAGGGCCTGGGTTTATAAGTTATTGTTGTTGTCTTTTTTTTTAGTCAGTGGGGTAGTAGAAGTCAATGCGCTAAGAGCTAGTTTGGGTTCATGGCCATGTGTGTGTGTTATTTTGGTTTTCTCGTGGAGGATGGCTGCTATGTTGATGTGTGGCGAAGTCTAGGTGTTGAACGTGAGTTTGGTTATCTGTTGATGCGCCGAGTGGTGAAGGCTAGGCGTGAATGAATCGTTTGTGATAGGGCGAGATAGTTCTTATTATTTTGGGTTTGTGTTACTGCCAAGGGGTTGAAGGAGAGATCCAGCCAGGGCAGTTTGCTGTGTATGGTTAGGGGGCTGCCGAGTGTGTTGTATGTGGAGAGAGTAGGGTTTCTATTTGTTTTAGTTGGCTTTTTTGCCGTGAAGGTGAAGTGTTGTCCTAGGGTTGATTTAGTGTGTGTTTTATAGTTGTGAATTAGGGTTTGCATGGATAAGGGTTTGTAATATCTAATTAGTGTCACAAAAGGAAAATATATATTTGATTGGGGGACAAATTTTGGTGAATTAGGAAGGTTGAATATTTGATTGGTGTTAATTAGGCATTTAATTTGTTAATTAGGTGAGGATTGATTTTAATTAGGCATAATATTTCTTTAATTTAGTATATAATATTTTAAGTTAGGAAGTGATTTATTTTAATTTTGGTAATGATTTATTTTAATTTTGGTATTAGATTTTAATTAAATATTAGTTTAATTTAATTTAGATTTAATTAATTGGTTTAACTTAATTTAGATTTAATTCAATTGGTATTTAATTTGTGTTGGATTTTAATTGGTTTAATTTGATTTTAGTTAGCTTTAATTTGATTAATTAATTTGTGACATGTATTTTAAATGTTTTAATTATTTTGGATTGGGCTTGAGTGAGATGGGCTTGGATGTTGGGTTTTGGGCCAAGGTTAAGTGTTTGCGGGTTTTTTTAGGCTAAAGGTGCTTTAAAACGGAGGTCCACCAGCGAGCCCAAAGCTAAACAAGCGAGTCAAATTCGATAAAGTATTGATTTCCATCTTTTCCCTTCCGATGTCCGTTTCCCGCGGCTTCCGCGACTTAAAAGGTAGTGCCTCCAAATGAGACTCATCATCGGGATTCACATGCAAAAATGCAATGCCTACAGTTGGTTACTTCATATGGATCTCGTGAGCTAAAATGTAAGCATTTGCTAACTATAAGCTGAAAAACTTTTATTGAAACATTGGCGCTTAATTCCATCCATTAGAATCCTCACAAACTGTATTCTAAATATGACAAACACCCAACATTCGACCCTTGTATTAATATCACAAATCGACCATGCATCTTAACATACAAATTATACATAATACATAGTTGTAGCATACTACCATCTTACTCATTGAATCAAAACTAGATATAACTTAACTTCCATATGAAGAAATTATCACCACCAGATAGAGGAACTAGTTGTCAAGGGCCCAAATTCTGGAATCACATAAGGATGGAGTAACAACTGCACCTGGCCCCGTGGGGCAAGCTATAACAAAAACTAGAATTCCTATATCTGAAAATCATAAAACTTTAATACAAACTCTGAAAACTGTATAGAATGATAAAACAAGAAATCTCATATGTTGGAAATATCAAAGACAACTTGGATTAAAATCGAATCTAAAATCTGTGATGATATTCAAGATAAAGTAGTGTCAAAATCCTATACATGAAATTCCAATTAGGTAATCTGTTGGAAATCAATTCTTTTATAAAACTAAGAAGTTATGCAAAAGGATTATCATGAAAATCTTCATAGTTGGAAAACACATAAAACCTTCTAAAATCCTTGGTGATTACTTGGTGATTAGGGGCGTTACGTATCGCCATCCCCCTAAGCACGTGTCTAAAATCTTTTGTAAAATCTGATGTTTAGGGGTGTTACGTATCGCCGTCCTCCTAAATATCTAACTAGTACCGTGGGGCGTTATGTATTACCGTCCCCCATGACACTGAGGTTGAGATCTAGGGGCGTTACGTATCATCATCCCATAGCCCCAAATCTGTATCTGTATCCTCTGTAAAATCTGATGTTTAAGGGCGTTACCTATCGTCGTCCCCCTAAAAACCTAACTAGTGCCATGTGACATTACGTATCATTGTCCCCCAAGATAATAAAACTGAGATCTAGGGGCATTAAGTATCGCCGTCCCATAGTTTCGAATCTGGATCTGAACTGGAGTCTATGGGCTCTACGTATCGGTGTCCCCTAGTCCCGAATTTATATCTATCCATATCACTGAAACTAGGATCCAAAGGCGTTACGTATCGTTGTCCCCATGGTTATGGATCTATATCTATCTATGTGCACTATGTCTCTATTTGAGTATGCAAAATACATATGCACTATGTCTCTATTTGAGTATGCAAAATACATATGCATTATCAATGTAAATGAGGTTTCTTTAGAAGTGTAGTGTAACGGGTAGAAGTAATACATGTGCTAGCGGGAGAGAGAATGGGAAAGATTTGATCTAGGATCAATGTGTACATATCATTATTATTTTATTATACGTGCTTTATTATATGTTTAGAATTCATGTTTAAGGGTGTATGATGATGAGACCTTAACAAAGATAATAAATTGGTTGCCAATTTGCATGCGAAAAACCCTCACAAAATATAAGCGTTTTTCCTTCCATTGAGTGATTCTCACTCAAGATCCGAGACTGGCATGGGCTTATTGGCCAAAGTCAAGGCCTTTGTCCGTCGAGGATGTGTTTGAATCACGAAGGCTTTGTTCCATATTGGTGTCTTGTCCAAGTTGTGGTTTGTTGGCCAAAGTCAAGACAACTTCTTGTCCATCGACATTGATTACGAAGCTTTCCATGGTCAATGGGTCGCGCTTAACTGGGATCACTAAGTTTGTTGTGCCAAAGCCAAGGCTTAGTTGATTAAGAGGAAAAAGGTTAGGTAATACATTGGATGTATTGGCATATATAAGATATATGTTTCGGACTTGGATGTCCTCCTACCAGATCTAGGAATTGGATTGGATCCAATCGATCTTAGAGATCTACCTAGTTAATTATCATACAATTTGTTGGCCAAAGTCAAGATTGTGTGATATTTAACGGGATCCTAGCCCACTAGGAAACACAGTTTCCCGAGTAGTCGACAGAGGGTTAGAGGCTCGCCGAAAAATAATTGGAGGCAAGAATTGAATTTGCAATATTCGTTTAATTACTTGCCATACGCGTTCAAACAAATATCATTCGTCGTTATAAATTAAATGTTAGTTGGACTAATATTTAAATGTTGTTTTTAATAAATAGTTGGACTATATTCAAACTATTCATTTATAATTGATTTTATAATTGGATTATAGTAATCAATATGATTGATTTTAATCTATTAAATTATAGTTGATTAAATAGTTGGACTATTGTAACATGACAAACAAACAGCTCAAACTGATTTGATCAGAAGAAACTAATTTGTGGCATTGTTGTCTGGGACACAATTAAACAAGACTCGTATATCCGCACTTTTGAAGAGCGGATACCGGGACTAATTTGATTCCATTCAAATAAAGTCTACGAATCTAGTTTATTGGGTTTACTTAGTAAAAATGCAAATGCCACTGATCTATTAGCCCTAGTTCATAGTGAAGCAAGTGGGCCCATGTCTAGCTAGGCTAGAGGTGGATATGAATATTTTGTGACCTTTACGGATGTGGCATCGCGTTATGGTTATGTGTTTCTTTTGAAACACAAATCGGAAACTTTCAGTTTCGATACGAAATAGACAAACAGATCGGCTATAATATTATACTGTCACGGTAAGACCGTAATGGAAAATAATTAAGCAGTAAGTTTCTAAAATACTTGAAAGAGTATAGTATTCTTTCAATGAGGACTCCTCCCGGAACACGTCAATTTGACGGTGTGTCCGAACTGAATAACCGAATTTTGTTGGACATTATAAGGTTAATCATGAGTCGCTCTGAGCTACCATTTCCTTCAACAGATAAGCATAAACAGTGCAAGAACTTATTTAGAATAAAGTTCCATAATAATCTGTTTGACATATTTCATATTAGACATGAACGGGAAAGAAACCAGGTTTCACATTCCTGTATATTTGGGAATGCTAGGCATATGTTTGGATGATACCAAACTAAAACCCAAATTGGATAAGTGCCAATTGTAGGTTATCCAAGGGATACCAAAGTATAATACTTATACATCTCACCTGAGAACAATTAGATTGTTGCTCCCCATGCGGTTTTCCTAAGAGGAATACCGATATGCAGCGGTAAATGGGAGGATAGTAAAACTCAATGAAAATCGGAGTAATACTGTTCAAGGCACCGAATCTTAATGGAACACAAATAGTTCATCAAGGATGAAACTATTACCATTAATCTTTGAATACACAAGAACCGCGTATATCGGAAAGAGTCAGAAAACAACCTGGGGTATGGGTTTCTGATCTCACCTCATGAAGATGTCAATCTTATTGAGGTATACCAACTGACTACGTATGAGGAAGTGATACAAGGTATCGACTCCCTATTATGACAAAGTGTCATGAGTCCGAAATGGATTCCATGTATATCAACTATGTTTTGATACTAGTTGATGTACCGCAAGGCATTGTGCCTATTGGTACCATATAAGTCTTCAAGGAAGACATACATGGAAGGCAACATACCAACGTACTAAGCTAGGCTTGTAGCGGAAAGGTATCATTATCAACATTGTGTTGATTACGATTCAACCTTTTACCTGTTGCCACGGTAAATCCATTTGGATAATGCTTGCTAATGCTGCATGTTTCATTTATGAAATATGTCAGCTATACGGGAAAATCGCTTTCCTGAAAAGGAAACCTTTAGGAGGATGTTTACAACATCCTGACGGTTTTGTCGTACCAAAACTAGCAAACAAGGTTTGTAGGTTATTCGATCAATGTTTGGATTGAAGCAGACATAGGTTCTTGGAATTATCGTTTTGATGTAATCATAATGGTTTATGATTTAATTCAAAACGTAAATGATTCTTGTGTATATAAGAGGGTTAGTGGGAGCGCACTGACAGTAGATGTCCTATAAATAATGAAAATACATCATTTCTTGGAAATGATATTCCCATAATAACTATCGGCAAAAGCTTGGCTTTCGAAAACTCTCCGTGGAATCGTACATTGAAAAATGTACGCTACCTGGTGTCTCATACGCTTTGAGCATATGGATTCACAAACAGGCCAATCCGAGTGATAGTCACTGGATTGAAGTTAAGAACAACCGTTAGTATCTTAGAGAACTAAGGATACTGTCTTAGTCTAGGGAGATGGAGAACTTGAAGTGACTGGGATCACTACTGCAAGTTTCCAAACCGATAAAGACGACTATAAGTCACAAACGGTACTATACAGTTTGAATAATGGAATAGTGAGCTGGAAATCTTCCAAGCAAGATACTGTCACCGAATAAACAACAAATGCGGGTTAATTGCTGCAGCTGAAGCGGCAATAGAAGCCATTTGGGTCGATAACAAATCTAATTAGATTAGATATAATTTTGTTAGCAGCTGAGCTAGGCGTCAGCACAGGCTAAAGAATTAATAGTCTCATCAACGATCCATATACATACTTCGATAATCATCTGATTCGTTCTGATCATACATCGTGGCGAAGTGATGATCGAATAAATCGCATCAGATGATAATCATGCAAATCCGCTGACGAAATCTTTTCTCAGAAGTTTGAGCCAACCGTACATAGTTCAGGTGTCAATAACTCGAGTGACTGGCTATAGGTCAAGTGGGAGATTGTTGGACAATTATGACCCATAGCGTCACTATTTGTACAAATCATGGTGTTGTTGTACAAATTAACTATATGACAAAGGAGATTGCACTCTTATCATTTGTGATTAGATCACCTAGATGTATAAATAATAGGAGGTCCCTATGATTTGTTCCTAGATGGAGAATGATATGAGACAGTATCAGTCCACGAAGGATAAATCATTAAATATCCCTAGTCAGAGTATTATGGAGATTGGACATCGATGAATACGTAAAAGACTAGTATTACACTTGTGCACGTTGTGAGGGCACAACGGCATAGTTCTCATATATTTGGGTATAGGATACTCATGCAAGTGTAATAGGAGGTTGTGTTTTACAGATGGTACGGGAAACAACTTCGCTCTGGATAGACCCCCTCGGAATTCCATTGGTAGTATGACTATGTGTCTATGGAAGTCTGAAATCAAGGTAGGTGTATTTGGTCTTAACCTGAGACTTGCACCGCTAATACTTGTAACAATCAATATACTTTGGTTGCGGTCGTCCAGGGTTTTAATAGGTTATGTGTACGCCAATACTGGGTATATTGAGAATCGTAGTGTGTTGGGTGTGATGTCAAGACGGAAGTATCACTCCAGTCATAGTGGAGATGATGGTCACGTAGGATACGCGACTGGTTCTCTTAAATGCTGCAGCTATCGGGATAAAATGACAAGGTCAGGTTTATCCGAATATAGAGTCTAGTCACCAGACATCTGACATGTGCTTCGTACGGGGCAGACACAATTCCAGCCCCAGGCCTAGCACGTGATCATCCGATACTGTACAGAAATACGCAATACTACGTATACTACGCCTGGTATATATCCTTTATTCCTGTAAGGATATTTCCGAGAATTAGGTAGGCATGGCGTTTTGCTAGAGGCCAACATTGTCTTGTAAATCGGTAAAGCGTAGTACGAGGTACTTACGTGTTCGGATAGTCCGACGATCGAATTTACTGCCAACATATCCGGGGATCTCATGGGTCGCTTCCCAAAGATTCACCGATGACGTATGACTCGCACTCTAAATTAATCTGTGATTAATTAGAAGAGAGATAAAATTAATCTGGGATTAATTGCTGAGATATTTTATCTGGGATAAAATATCATTTAAAAGAGAGATAACGATTAATTTGGAATTAATCGAGAATTAATATATTTGATATATTAAACGAAATTGGATTTCGACGCGGAGTTAAAATTAGATTTTAATTCGGGCGAACGAATTAATTTAGAATTAATTCGTTAGCGACGTGTATAGTGACTTCGCTAGGCGTAATCATTTAATTACGATGCAACGGAAAATTCGTTTATTTGGAATTAGCAACCCGAGCCCGGGATTATTTACGAGCATATTCGCACGCAAGTCAAATCAAGCGTCAAATCGCTAGTCGCATCTAGCGTCACATCAAGCGTCAAATCATGTCACTTTGAGTGATGTGACACTTGATTGATTGATGTGATTGATTGATGGTAGTTGTTGGAATGGTTGTTGAGCATTTACCATTTGACTTTTTGGAAGCCAAAAAGTGGTAATTCATTTAATTATTTTTTGGAAAAATATATAAGTGTATTAGATACACTTTTCAACCTAATTCAACACAATTTCTCTTCTTCCTTCTCCTTTCTCTCTATTATTCACGCCCATGGAGGGTCATAACAGCTCACTGGTTTTCAACAAAAAACGTGAGCAGTGGGAAGCACTAGAGTGGGATTTTGTGGCAAAATCTCAAGTGCTAGCACACTTACGAGACATGCGAAGTTGATAGGGAAGTCTACCCATGAGCCGGGAATCGTTCGACAAAGCTTGGAGCTTGTTCGAGGAGCTCAAAAACAGTAAATGGAGGAGGATGGACTGCTCACTGCTGAACCAGTCCACTGCCGAGCAAAATCAGATTTTGTTGCCTCTGCATCGCTCAACCGATCGATGTAAGTATTCCGCAACTTCTTCGATGTGTATTTGCACTTGATTCATGCTTATTATTGATCTTGGGACCTTAATAGAAACCAACAAAAGCCTTTATCGATGGTCAGATGCAAATACCCAGTGTAACCCAATTAATGATATGTCTATGTCAACCAAGTTACCTGAATTCATTAAGATTAAGTTTCAATTGTGGCTACCCCCGCCCGATAGGTATATGTCTATCCTGTAAGGAAATCTATTAAAGGGTTATCTATCCTCAATGAAGATCTTGGGCTATTAAGTCTAAGGCTGAAACCTAAAATTCATTTATCAAGTTTATTTTAAGTTTACCACATCAATCTTATTAATGGCCAGTTAACAAGAAGCATTAAGCTTACGACTTAATAAATAAACCTTTATATTACCCAAGACATGAAATAACCCCTTATAAACCAGTGATATTGGAATTCATCACAACCTTAGATAACAGGTTTAGTTACCACACATATCTAAGGCTAGTAAAAGCTTAAATAAAATAAATGACATAAAGTAAATGTTGGAAATTAAAAAGGAAAAATACAATAAAAGAAAATGTTGGGGGTTAGAGGATCCACTTTTATTACTTCTATTTTAGATATCTCCCTTATTATAATATATTAACTTTGCGTGATAATTACCAACCGACCATAAAAGCGATATCCTTATTAAGTCAAATTCGTAATTAATTTCAACCGACCATACAGGCGGTATCCATGTTTAGTCAGGTTAAAACCAATTTTAAGATTAAGTCCAACCGAACATAAAGCGGTATCCCATTAAGTCAGGTTTTAAAAAGTTTATATATTATAATTAAGGAAGATTAATCTAAATATTAGTAATAAAAGCTTGACCTTTATGAGAGGAAAAACGTGAGCTTGAGTGAGGGAGATGGTTTCCAAAATTTTCTTCATTTCCATGAAAACAAGGAAGAGATGGTGTTGAGCTCTCAAGTCTTCTTGGTCAAGTAAGTTTCCATTCTCTTCCTATCTTCTCAATTTTTAATTTTAAAAAAGATTATGAAGCCCCAAATTAGCACTTTATAAACTCTAGAAATTGGGATTGTTAAATTGGCTTTAATTTAGTTGATGGCATTTTGGAGAAGTGTTGTGAAAGTAAAAGCTTGAAATGAAGTTAATTTGTAAATGATGATGTTGAGGATATTATGCTTGATAATTAATGATTGTGGTTTGTGTTTGGGTGGTGATATTAGATGAGTTTTTAAGGTTGGAAGAGTGTTCAATTGTTGGTGATGCATTGAGTAAAAATATTATAGTATGGAAGCATGGGGAATGTTTTGAGTAAATTAGACATGGAGAAACAAAAACAATATCTTGGAAATTAGTCTGCGTCACGACGTTAAAGGGCTTTGCGTCGCGACGCGTACTGGGAAAATTTGAGACCGTTTCTGGAATGTTACGCGTTGCAACGCGCAAGGGTTTGTGTCGTGATGCATGAACCAAAATCATCCCAAATCAGTTTTAAACCATCCCAGTTTCACCCTAGCATATTAAGCCTTGTAGATTAACATACTGATGTATTAATAAGCTTAGCTAAGTTTCGAAGTTTATTTTACAACGTATATACTAATTAAATTTTCGATCATAGATTATCCAGAGGAACCATAATATTCTTTAATGAGGGGGTTTCAGTGTTAGCCGGATTGCAATTAGTGAGTGGACATTTTCTTTGATTTTCATTATGTTGCTTTTTAAATCAGACTTACTTTTTCCTTTAGGGCGTTAGACGATTTTTATTACTGTTGTCACATGAAAGTTTATGTTTAAGTTATGCTTGAGATATAAATGTTTTCAAACATGAGATTTATGTTTTTCGAGGCATGGGGAAAAATGCACCTCAGTATGCAACTTGATATAGATATGGAATTGACGAACAGCACATGTGTATATGTATAGGACTGAGGGACGGCAATACGTAATGCCCTCAGATCCTAGTTCAGGACTAGGGATGACAGATGCCCCTAGATCCTAGTTTCAGAGCTTGGAGGGTAGCATAGATCTGCACCCCCCAGTTCTAGTTCAGTGGCTCTGGGGACGGCGATACGTAATGCCACAAGACCACTAGTTTCAGGACATGAGTGGCATGCTTTGGGGGACAGCGATACGTAACGCCCCAAAGTCATGGATTTGCACTCATGGCTCTAGTTAGGTGCATGGGGGGACGTCGATACGTAACGGCCCCATACGTAAGGTTTTTCAAAGACAAATACAGATTTCCAGAAACAGTTTTCAGATGCAGTTTTCAGAAAAGAAAGTTTCAGAAAATAGCAATTTTATAAGTAATATTCAGAAAAGCAGGCTTTAGAAAGGTTTTCTAGAAAGAAAAGAAGTCGTTTTCAGATTATGAAAAAGATTCTAGAAAGGATAAGTTCTACTAACAAGTTTTCAGAAAGATTTTCAGAAATGTGTTCAGAGTTTTCAGACCAGAAAAGAATTTTTCATATTAAGATATTTCTGAACTCTGGTTTTAAAACCTAACATTTTCAAAATAGTACTTCAGTTTTCATTTTATTTCGTCCACTCACTTAGATCATACAACGGTCTAACCCCATCCCCTTTTTCTTATTTTATAGGTATGCCCGGAGGACGAGCTCGGTAGGATGGATACCGATGGCAGTCACTAGGGAGTTGGTCCACCAGGTTAAGTCAGGGATTAAGTCAGTCCAGTCAGAGTCAGAGAGAGAGTCTTGTAACTTAGTTGTCATACAATAATGGTCATATGTTCATTGCATTAGTTATTACCATTGTTGAAATGTGTATTGAAATCAGAGTACTTTATAGTAAGAGTATCATGCATACAGAGTCGATGAATTGGGCTATGGTCCCTTACATGAGTGTATATATGTATGAGGTAAGAATATGAGTCTTCAAACTCAGAGGCTTATAGGGTTGGTACGGTCTATCCCCTACCGGTAGCATCTCCTGGATTGGGGATGTTACAGGTTATGTTTATTGATGAAACAAATCGAAAAACTTTGAAAAGTTCAAAGAATTTTGAAATGAAGTAGAAAAATAAACTGGTCTATATATTAAATGCCTTCGATCTGATCGAGACAATGAATATATGAGTGGAGAGTTCCCTGATTATTTAAAGGAGAATGAGATTCTCACTCAATATACTCCTCCTGGTACTCCACAACATAATGGAGTGTCATAGAGGTGAAATCAGACATTATTGGATATGGTCCAATCTTTGTTGAGTTTTACAGATTTGCCCTATTACTTATGGGGGTATGCTCTTTTAACTACCGCACATCTTTTGAATAAGATTCCTTCTAAATATGTTCCTACAACTTTGTTTGAGATATGGATCGGTAGGAAATCAAATCTTAACTATGTTAGGGTTTGAGGCTGTCTTGCATACGCCAGAGTGCCTCAGCAGAATAAGCTTTTGTCTCAAGAGCAAAAGTTTAGGTTCGTTGGATATCCTTCAAATACGAAAGGATATTTGTTCTACGATACCGAGTATCGAAATGTGTTCGTAGCTTGCTTCGGAAAATTTCTAGAGGTATAATTTTTTACTAAAGGAGGTAATCATAGACATGTTGAACTTGATGAAGTACAATCTAAGACCAACAAACCATCAGAGGAACCTGAAGTTCAAGTAGATGAAGAACATTCATTACCCACACTCCGTATGTCTGAAATGGTATCTCGACCTCCTGAATGCTTGTATTTGATACAAGAAATGAGTCTTGATGTTCTCTTAGTTGAAGAGACTAACCCTTATACATATAGAGAATCGATGTTAGACATCGACTTCGTGAAGTGGCGAGAAGCCATGAAATAAGAGTTCGACTCTATGCATATGAATTAAGTTTAGGACTTGGTTCAGCTTCCTGAAGGAATTGTTCATATCGGTTGTAAATGGGTTTACAAGAGGAAGCGCGGGCCTGACGGAAAGGTTGAAACCTTTAAGGCCCTAATGGTAGCTAAAGGTTACACGGAGCAACCTAGGGTCGACTACGATGAAATTTTTTCGCCAGTAGCGATGCTAGAGTCTATTAGGATTTTATTATCTATTGATGCTTACTATGATTACGAGATTTGGAAGATGGATGTCAAAAGAGCTTTCTAAATGGATTTATTGACGAAGAAATATATATGGAACAATCAGAGGGTTTTGTATCCAGTGAAAACTCAGGCATGTTATGTAAGCTTAAGAAGTACATTTATGGGCTTAAACAAGGTTCACGAAGTTGGAATCTTCGATTTGACGAGATAATCAAATTTTCTGGTTTTCTCAAGAATTCGGAAGAATCTTGTGTGTATAATAAGGCCAGTGGGAGTATGGTGGTACTTTTAGTTCTCTATGTTGATGACATCCTGATCATTGGAAATGATATCGGGATGATACAAGGCGTCAATACTTACCTCTGTAAGAATTTCTCCATGAATGACCTGGGTGAAGCTTCTTATGTCTTAGGCATAAAACTCTATAGAGATAGAGAAAGGAAGCTTATTGGGTTATCCCAATCAACTCACATATGTAATATTTTAGAACGGTATAATTTTGGTAATTGTAAGACAACAAACATATCGTTTAGACATGGCCTACATCTTTCAAGGAAAGATGTGTCCACAAACAGAAGATGAGATGATTATAATGTCTAATCAGCGTTATGCTTCTTGTTTGGGCAACATCATGTATGGCATATTATGTACTAGGCCTGATATCAACTTCGTAGTTAGTGTGACCAGTAGATATCAGGCCAATCGAGGTAATGACCATTGGATGACCATCAAACATATCCTAAAATATCTGAAAGGTACTAAGGATAAGTTAATGATATTTGGAGGAAATAAATTGCAGGTTAATGGGTATACAGATTCGAATTCCAATCGGATCCTGATGATAGAACATCTACATCAGGATTCATGTTTACCCTTAATGGAGGTGTAGTTTGTTGGAAAAGTTCCAAGCAGGGGTCGACAGCTCACAGAGGTGGAATATATTGTAGATTCTAAAGCTTAAAAAGAAGCTGTTTGGGTTAAGAACTTTATCACAGAATTAGGAGTTGTCCCAAGTATCGAGAACTCGATTCCGTTATACTGTGATAGTAATGGAGCCATTGCACAACTAAAGGAACCGTTGGCGCATCAGAAGTCGAAGCATGTGGAACGGAAAGTACCATATCATTCAAGAGATTATGTCGCGAGGGGACATTGTTGTGTACAAGGTCCCGAGTTCAGATAATGTAGAAGACCCGCTTACCAAGGCCATTCCTACAAAGTTATTTGATAAACATGTGGAGTCGATGGGTATGAGATAAAATCGATATTGGCACTAGAGCGAGTGGGAGAATTTGTTAGTATTGGTGTTTGGAGCGCCAATTTCTTATATATTTCCATGTAAAAACTTATGTAATCATTTTAAAATGAATAAATAAACAGTTTCTATTATACAACATCTCGTTATATATGATAAAGACGTATAGAATGATTAGTTATGATACAGTTGCAAAAGCGTCGCAACTAACATTGAGTTGTATCATAACAGTATCATTTCTTTAACAGTTCCTGGTCAAGGTTTATATTACTTGGTCAGTAAGTAAACCCGCTGAGACAGGTACATGTCGTATATTGGAATCTTGGATTTCAATAGTTGATTATCAATGAACCATTAGTCTCGGAGACTCGTATAGACATGTAGGTGTTTATATCGGATAAATATTGAATGACTCACCAAAGATTCTTAATGGATGCTACACCAACATCAATAAGAATCTTCTCGGGTTGAGTAGCATAGTATTCTTTGACTTGAGATACCACTATGGATATATGAGATATCTTCCACAATTTGATGGCAGTCACGTCACCGACCTATGAAGGTCAGACCTCCGCTTTTTCATTGTGTGTGGAATGATCCTCATGATATCATGTGTGTCAAGATAGAATCTGTCAGATCTGTGTACAGAGCATAGGTATTCAATATGGAATTAGTAATCTGTTAAATCCATAGGTCGGCGGTACACTATGAAGTGAGTTCTAAGTGTTATTAAGAGATTGCTAATAGAAACGTTGACGTGATTATATCTGTAGAGATTTGACATTTATATCTATATCTCTGGAATAATCTGGATACCTGTGACGGAGAGATTATACATATGC